>ML405505.1:89843-188139 GCA_005239525.1 Nicotiana knightiana | reverse complement strand
GATTTTGAGTTTGATGATACCCTTTTATATAAGCTTATAAGTTTTCATGTGAAAACCCGGCCGTAGATTTTGTATCCGTCAAATGAAATAGTTTAAGTGGAATTGTAAATGATTTAATTAAATTTTCAGTGATTTAATTTGATTAACTGGTATTTGAGATCTTAACATGGGGAGTTAAAATAAGTGTTATCGAATTTTCGAAATTCATACTGAGGAGTTCAATTGCAGTTTTTTAGTGGAATAAATTGCAAATAATTATAGTAAGAATTAATTCATGCTAATTTCGAATTAATGTTATAATTGGTAGCCTCTTATTATTTCTGTGGTCCCTGCTATACCTAGTAAAAACCTGGACAAGACTTGAGTAAAAAGTGACTTGGGAGAAAAGTCATCCGTTATAGTTAGAGTAGGATTCTACTTATGTTTTTAGAAGACAATTTTCGGCCAAAAATAACTCTACTTAAGAAGGAGGAATTTCACCTAATTACTTACTTTCAGAGTTGTATTGTTTTTGTTCACCCAAAAGCAAAATCGTCCAAGGTTTTATTAGGCATATAGCAGAAGACTGCAACCCTGGATTCTTGTTGTTTGGAAGCTTTGTCCAGTGATTTCAAGAGGTTAGTGCTTCTAATCTTGTGATTATAGCATTGTCTAGTTTACATGTATTAGATGCCTGATTTGTTTGGTTGCTTCCGCTGCACATGTTCTAAGAGATGCCACTTTATATCAAATGATTCGGGTTGATATAAAGAGTGCAGGCCACTTGGTTTTGTATTTGAACGTGCAATCCCTGTCCCCTCCCCCTCCCCCTCCCCTCTCCACGAAAAAGAAGGAATAGTGAAGGAAACAAGTAATAGAACTCTGTAGTGAAAACAACATTTACGACTGCTTCTGAAGTCAGTTTAAGCCCAGAAAAAATCAGTGAGAATAGAACAAGATCAACCAAACTTGTATGCGTGAATTTCATAGATCCGGTTTCTTGTGGAGTTTTACATGTATGTCTGAAGTGGAGGTAGTTTTAGTTATTGAATTTGTGTACATACTTTACAAGATATCTGAAGAGTACATACTTTCATTAGTGTATCAAACGATGATTAAAGCTTTAATCTTAGTTGGTGGTCCCTTTGCTTCCGTATTGTTTACATGAACTTTGAAAGGTTGCGCCATTTTGAGACAATTTGTATCTATATGATTGTAGGTTTGCCTCATTATGTGCATTGGTTTGCATTGAACGGAGCTAAACCTTTTCAAATGACCTTCTCTCATTCTCTTCCATGTGCACTACTTGCATTTTGTGTCTAATTTCATCATTTTTAATCTTCTATGGTTAGACTTCTATAATAACATTCTTTCTATGAACATATTTTGTAGTTCCAAATTCACTTCTATTTCACGTTGTTTCGCTCTGCTTAATGTGGCGTACTCTTAAATACGGAGTAAGTTGCAGTTTTGGTACACAATGATCAACTTTCTCTTACAGCTTTTCCTTCCTAAAACTCTTGACAGATCATCAAGTGTGTGGAAGTAGGGGTGTACATGGACCGGGTTGGTTCGGTTTTTATCAAAAACCAAACCAACTATATTGGTTTGGATTGGTTCGGTTTTGTCGGGTTTTCGAATTTTTTTTATTACATGAATATTATTCCAATCTTACTTTGTTATAGTTATAGATAAAGTTTTGATAAATGAATATATATTTAGTAAATATTGAAAAAATTGACAAACATATGATATGTTAAAATATTCTAATGGGTGAATTTTTTTAGTAACACATGATAGTTATTTTCTTAGTCGTCTAACAATAGTTTTCGTTAACTTACGCTTTCAAGGTTAACATATGAGAGGATCCCAAATATTTTAATATTTTTTAAAGATAATTCAATATAAAGACTTAAAAATATATATAAAAATTATATATTTATATGTCGGTTTGGTTCGGAGTTTTAACTCAATATCAAATCAAGTCAAACCAAAATTTAACCAAATTTTTTAATCGATTTAATTTAATTTTTCGATTTGATACGATTTTTCTGTTCGATTTGAATAACCTAGGAAGTGTGATTTCTTAAAAAGATCTTTTCTAACACTCATGGCCCCATCATTTTTGATACAAGTGTTGGCATAAACAATATAATTATTAGATCCAGAATATTGAAAGGTATAATCAATTTCTTCATTCTAGGTGATATAAATTAGCTATTTTTTTACATTTCCACCCCAGTACTAGGACTTGAGTCAAATCACTTGCCTCTTTAACACTTGTAGAATAAAGATAACATTTTCTTATTATATATTACTAACTTCTTGTTGTTGAGTCTGCACCGATTGTCACAAGAAATAGTCAATATGGTAATTCACACCCATGGATTGAAAATTCGGAACCTTCTAAGATCCGAACTCGTAACAAAAACTGAATGGAGTAGAAAAACCAGGAAAAAAGTAAAAAGTTCACATATTTGAAAATAAAGATACTCAATCCACGGTCTGAAAACAATAACAATCAAGTAAAATTCCACTGATACGGAGTCTTAAAAGGGTAGCGTGCACGCGGATCTTACCCCTACCCCCATGAAATAGAGAGACTGTTATCGATAGACTATCGGCTTAAAAAAACGAATAAGACAAAAAAAGACAATATATTAGTACCATTAACAAAAACTATAGAAATAAAAACAACATCATAAAAACCAGAAAATAGATGAAACGCAATACTAATAACCAGTAAATAAGGCCCGATGCTATGAAAAATGGACGAACAGTGTGGACACAACATTAACGTATAAATTTCACGGGGCACCTTATTTGGTCGCCCCCATTTAACCTATACCCATATTTTAAAATTATTTAACCTATACCCTAATTTTTACAACTTCAGGCGCCACCTTCTTGATACCTGTGCAAAACTTCAGCTTATTTAGTGCTGAAGTTTTTACAAATAAACTAAATAACTTCAGCACTTCTGCTGAAGTTTTTGAAAAAGCCTAGAATGCTGAAGTTTGTGTGAAAGCCAACTTTAGGCCTGTATCTCTGAAGTTTATGTAAAGTGAGTATGCTTGCAATTTTTTTTGCAAAGCGAGTATAGGTTAAAACGTGACCCAAAAAACGAGTATAGATGCAAAAGCCCCTGGCAGTCTAAGACAAACCTTATCGGACTAGCCTCACATCCGATACAAGAAAAAAAAAAGGTTCCAAAATCATCCTCTAAATTTGAGCTCACTCAAACAAGCCTCCATTTTTTGAATTAACAACACTTCCTATAGCATTCTTCTGCTCACTGATACACTCACTAATCTATTTTTCTAATAAAATTCACTCTATATGTGCATCGCTCACAAGACCATTCTGTTGATTTAGGAAGAGTGTAGCTAGAGCAACTACATGGAGTAGAAAAACGAGGAAAAAAGTAAAAAGTTCACATATTTGAAAATAAAGATACTCAATCCACAATCAGAAAACAACAACAACCCAGTAAAATTCTACTGGTGTGGCGTCTTGGAGGGGTAGTGTGTACGCAGACCTTACCCCTACCCCGATAAAATAGAGAGATTTTTCCGATAGACCCTCAGCTTAAGAAAACGAACAAGACAAAAGAGATAATATACTAGTACCATTAACAGAAACTGTAGAAATAAAAACAACATCATAAGAATCAGAAAATAGATAAACGCAATACTAATAACCAGTAAATAAGGTCCGTTGTTATGAAAAAAAAGGTTCCAAAATCATCCTCTAAATTTGAGCTCACTCAAAAAAGCCTCCATTTTTTTGAAGGCAAATGGCTTCCTGGCCACTTAAACTTGCATGACTTTTGAAAGCCGATACACCAACTTGTGAGTTTCCCATTTGAACACTCAAACTCGTGAAACCCATAACTAATAAACACATTTGACCGTTGACCCATCACATGTGGCATCAGTTGGTCCTAGTCAGCTGTGTGCGTAAGTCTCACGACTTTTAGGAGCGTGAGAGCCCCTTTCCCAACACCCAGCAAAACCAAAGCAGCAAAACTACCCCCCTCTCATCATCTGCTTAAACTCAACAAAATTCAGCATTCCATCTCCATCAATGTCCAATTTCTTTATCATTTGTTTGCAATCATCTATGCTTGGAGTATAACTTGAGCAGACCAGTTGAAGTCAATAGTGGTCGGAGACTGGAAATCAGCGACGACGACGAGTAAAAAAACCTAGCAACAAAAAGGAGTAGCATATATCACTCTTGTAGCGTCCTCCACTGTTCCACCATTGGAAATAACTCATAAAACACCACCTATCAACAACCACAGTTCAATTCCAAATCCCCAACCATAGAAATGAGCAATGCTGAAAAACTACACCAAGAAATCATATTTGACGTACTTACCTCGCTACTGGCTAAGTGTATCGACCAATTCAGGTGCGTATCAAAGCAGTGGTGCTCTCTTCTCTCAGGCTCACAATTCATTAAAGCTCACCTCAATTTTCATTCCCACAAACATGATGAAGAAGAAAAACTCATTTGTAACCCTACTTCTCTGGCTCTTCACGTTATCACTTTTAACCACGACCCCCAAAATGGAACCGATGCCATTTCAAGAAAACTTAATTGTTGGTGGTGGCGAGTTTTTGGTGGTGTTGTTGGTGGCGGTGAGTATTTTGGTAATTGAAGAGAGAAGAATTGTTTGTAAATAACGGCTGGCAATAGAATTGGGAATTAAAATAGGGGGACCCCAATCGGTGGGGGTTTATTTTCACGCCTCTGACGTGTAACATTACGATTGGGTCAGTACTGACTGGATAGACACGTTAGCGAATGTGTAATACACGCGCGGATGGTCAAGGGTAAAATGTGTTTATTGATTATGGGTTTCACGAGTTTGAGTGTTTAAATGGGAAAGTTCTAAGTTGGTGTATCGACTTTCAAAAGCCTTACAAGTTTAAGTGGCCAGGAGGCCATTTCACCTTTTTTGAATTAACAACACTTCCTATAGCATTCTTCTGCTCACTGATACACTGGCTAATCTATTTTTCTAATAAAATTCACACTATATGTGCATCGCTCACAAGACCGTTGTGTTGATTTAGGAAGAGTGTAGCTAGAGCAACTACACCAACAATAATAACAACTTAGTGAAATCCGATAAATAGGGTCTAGAACCGGAAAATATTCTGAGTCTCCTTTCACTATCCTCACCCGAGTCTTAGTTCCATCATACATGTCCTTAATTAGGTGCATACTTATAATTAAAAAAAATCAGCCTCAAGGGCTCTTTTATTGAATAAAGAATATAATAAGTGAGAGAATGTGGTATAATGGAGAGACTATAACGGAGAATATTTTTTTCTAATAAGATAGAGAATTATTAATTTGTATATTTTATTAATTGTCTATAGAATGTCAAAAATATAAAAAGAAATTTTATATTTAGGTTATCAGATGCCATAAACTAAAATTTGGGTTGTTTTGGGTCAATATATAGCCCTTATATTGAATTAAATACTCTTAAGGAAACCCTAAGACATAAGAGCTAAGGCAGATGGAGCATACGACGAGTAGTAAAAAAAAAAGAGACCATTTGACCAAGTGAATGGAGGAAAACTAAAGGAATTATGACTCTTCATGAATAGTACGATCATAATGTGAGCACCTCGCACACAGAGAACAACCAAATAGTGAATATGCCAGGTTATTTAAAACAGAGGAAACTCTATTATTTAAATGGAGAAAGACACCATCGTGATTAATGCGGTGACATAAATCGCCGTAAAGTTACCCAAAAATTTCAACAAAGGACAAAAGGGACCAAGTTAAATTAAGAAGGGCCAAGAAGCCATGAGAGTTATATGGCTGATATATGACATTGTAAATTCAAGGAAGGACTTAACGGTATTGACAATCTACTAGTAACCATAAAATGTAAGCGCGAGGAGGATAGGGGAGATAGGAGCTATGAAGGAAAAGGGACTGCGACCAATGAGTCCTTATGGTAAAAAATTAACCTTCGAGAGTTAAATCTGATATTATATAATAGTATTTAATTCAATATAACTTCTATAAACCTTGTGATTAATATACATCCTCCTTTGTGAAATGTTACAAGCTTAAGATATCACTACTGAACTTGTAAAATTAAAGAGAAACATGCCAAGTTTCAATAAAAACAATTTCTAAATTCCAATTTCCCTATCCTTGCAAGAGGAATGGCAGCTAACAGAACTTATGATTAACGATGATAAATTTCTGAATTACAAGTAAAAATAAAACATGCCTAAAATCATGCGTTTCCGAACTAATTAATTGTACTCTTGATCAACTGACCGGAGCTTAATTTTCAAAAACTTATAGGAGGAGGAGGACATTGGCAAGGGAACTAGCCAGACTCAAGGTTTCATATACCCGAGTAGCAATGACAAAGTATACCTGTAAAATTAGCGAATTCAAAATGAGTGTGATCTTATTATGTAGAAGAAATAAGTTCAACTGAACTCACCAATCGATCTGCCTGTGGTAACTATTAAGATGTAGAGCTTGTAATGATTGTACAATATGTTATTTAAGTAGTAATGTCCTAAAAGGTTAGTTAAATGAGCAATGTTATAGTTGTACAGTTAGTTAGTCGGTTACATTAGAGTTAGTGGAGGTTAGAATTAACATGTCAAGACACGTTTATAAATAGGCTTGTACATGTCATTTCTCAGTTAGTTTTTCTGTTAATGAGAAAAGATTTTTTCCCTCTCAGTTCTTTCTTGCTCTATCTAGAAGGTTTTCTTCACTGAGCTTCGATAACTCATCAATGGCAGACTTAGGGTACATTTTAACATGGTATCAGAGCCCGGTTCATTGCGATTCAAATTGTTGACACTCTGAATTTTTCAATTTCCTCTTTAATTCTTCGTTTCTCCTTCTTCTTCGTTGTGTTTTTCTCAGTTAGCACTTACTCTATTTTTTTTAACCCTAATTCCTTTTTTCTTTGCTCTCTGCTTTTCAAAATGTCTATCGATAGTACTCAAAGTACAACCGGTACATCACATGCAAACAATCAATTGCTTGATTGTATGATCCACCGTATGTTCATCCATCCGATACACCTGGTGTTTCACTTATTCCGCAACTGTTGATGGGGACGGAAAATTATTCAGAATGAAGTCGATCTATGAAAATGTCAATATTAGTGAAGTAGCCACTCTAGACGTTTTACTTTGCTCCTTTTAGTAGTTTTGCTATTTTGAGCTTTTTGAATACTATTTTCATCATCTTAATTATTAATATGAGTTTAATTATCACTTCTCCTTCTTTTTTCTTCTAATTTAAGCATGAATAGATAGATTTTCACTAGGGTCGTCACCCAACCCTAGTGTGGGAACTTAATGAGTGTTTGATTTATTACTTGTTTATTGTTGGGTGTTGATTATCTAGCCTTGTTCTTGATTTTATTTGAAGAATTAATGGTTTCAAATATTATTTCATCCTATTTGGCTTGGTCTCTACTTAAGAAAGAGATACCTAGTCTAGGAAAACTTGGCTAGCAAGAAAGTGGGTCAATCGAGAGATTGATAAGCTCAATTAAAGGGTTGAACCTAGATATAGTAAAAATCGACTTGAGTTTATTATCAACTGCTTTGTTCAATACCCATTTGGACTTGAGAAAGCCAAATTGGGAAAAATCACTCTCTGACCGAGAGGTATTTAGTGGGTACTTGAGTATTGATATCTATAATACACCCCGGCCAATAAAATAAGTTTTAAAGTTTACAACACATTAAGCGAACATCTAGGTGAAGGTCATAGCCCTAGGCATTTTTATCATTTGAAAACAACTAAAAACAATTTCCTAGTTTCTTTCTTCAAATCGCAATTGTAGTCTAACTTAGATTTCCAAACAAAACCCAATATTCTGGAAGTGCAAATTAAGATATACAAATCCACGCACTAAGATATATACTACTAGCACACATTCGCATAGATCCTTATGGAATTCGATCCCGACTCTGCTAGGTATTATTATTGCATCAACCGTTTTCATATCCTCAATTAGAGGAGTGAAAATGGACGAGATCAATTTTTAGCGCTGTTGCCGGGAGCTAAAAGCCGGTGTTAGCTATATATTTAGGTGTGTTTTTTGGAATATCTTCTTTTCCTTCCTTGTTACTAACATGTGAGTATTGAAGGTGCAATCATTGAAAATAATGAGCTCGGAAACATAGTCGTGAGGGATGTGGACGTTGATGATGACGCAATGGATGAGGTACCTCTTGAACCTCAAGCCAATAGACAAGGCTGACCACCTCACGACAATAGTCCCATTCCACCCCCACCTCCACCACAAGTGGCTCTACACCAGGTGTTACCAAATGAAGGGTATGCAAGTGCTATAGTCCCACCCTGTATTAGGGCGGGCAACTTTCAAATAACCAATGTGATTATCACTTTGCTCGAGCAACGAAGGTTCTTCACTGGTGCACCAGGTCAAAATGCATATAAACATTTGAAGGGGTTCGTTGATATGTGTTGGGGAAACAAACAAACAAATGTCTCGATGATGCTTTGAGGCAAAGGCTTTTTCCCTTCCCTCTACGGGGGAAAGCTTTAGATTGGTTGGAACATTTGCCAAATCATTCAATTCGTACTTGGGATGAACTTGCGGAGAAATTTATTTCAAAGTACTTCTCTCCCGGGAACATGGCCATTCTTCGGGACGAAGTTTTAGCATTCAAGCAAGAGCATAATGAACCACTACACGAGGGGAAAGATATAGGGAAATGGTGAAAGAGTGCCCCAACAATGATATAACGGAGAACATGATTCAACAAACTTTCTATCGAGGGATCAATACCACAAACCAATGTATAGTGAATCAACTTGCCGGTGGGAACTTCATGACTATGTCGTATGCGGAGGCGTGTGATATTTTGGATGAGATGGCGGATACTTCATCAGCGTGGAAATCTAGAGCCAATGTTCCACAAGGTGATCCAAATGTGATGATTATTCATAAAGAGTTATATGACCATGGGCAAGCCATAGCCGAGTTGACAACCACCATGAACCAATTGGTAAAGGCTCAACTTCAACAAGTGCAAAACGCAAGGCAAATCAATGCTATGGAGGGAGTCAATATGATGGTAAACAAGAGAAGAACAAGAAGTCCACAAGTGCAACAAATAATGGACAATTTTGTGCAAGATGATAGTGGGTTTGATCAAGGTTATTCTTAAAATGATCAAGATGAAGAGGTCCAATATGTGAACAACTTTCAAGGGCAAAGAAACAACTACCAAGGCCCTAGTCAACAACAATGGAGACCTTCGAATTATCAAGGCAATTGAAATTCTAGCAACCAAGGTAATTGGAATTCTAGAAATTAAGGTAATTGAAATGGTGGAAACAATCAAGGCAATTGGAGTGGAAGAAATAACCAAGTAAATTGGCAAAATATAATAATCAAGTAAATTGGGGAGGTAACAACCAAGGTAGGTGGAACAACAACCAAGGAAATCGAGGGTCGGATTTTCAAAAGCCCACAATGTACCAACAACCAAGCAACCCACCTCCTTATCCTTCTCATGGTCCTAGTTCCACCAAAAATGAAATGGGTTGTATTGAGAACATGTTCAAGAAAATTATGGAGAAGAACACTGACTCCGATGCCCAACTTGATTCACACAACACATCAATCCGTAACTTAGAAGTACAAATGGGTCAAATCTCTCAAGCTTTACATTCTGGTCCTAAGGGGGCACTACCAAGTGATACGGTGGTGAATCCGAAGGGTGGGAACACTACGGGGCATGCCATGGCCGTTACTATAAGAAGTGGAAGAGGTGGGGATGCACCTACCTCAAGTCAAAGGCAACTTGTGGATGATGAGCAAGTGGTAGAAGAAGAGGATATCCCGAACAATGTTGTGCAATCAATTGATGAAGTGCAGATTGATATTGATGACACGGTGGAAGAGACTCAAGAGGATGTGAACCCATCTAGGGATCATGTGATTGACATACCGGAATCGGTAGTGCAAAAAGCTAAGGCACCATTGCCTAAGCCACCTCCTCCCTATCCTCAAAGGCTTGCCAAGAAAAATGGTGAGAATCAATTCAAGAAGTACATTGATATGGTGAAGAGTCTCTCTATAAATGTGCCATTATTTTAAGCTTTGGAGAAAATGCATGGATATGCAAAGTTTATGAAGGGCTTGGTGACAAAGAAGAGATCGGTGAATTTTGAAACTATCAAAGTCACTCACCAAGTGAGTGCAATTGTGCATTCGATGGCTCCAAAGTTGGAAAATCCCGGTGCTTTTACAATTCCTTGTACCATTGTAAGTATTTGCAAAATCTCTTTGCGACTTTGGGGCGAGTATCAACTTGATGTCCCATTCATTTTTCAAGACATTCGGAATTAGGCAAACAAGACCCACATCTATGAGATTACAAATGGCCGATCGTACAATGAAGAGACCGTTGGGGGTGATTGAGGATGTATTGGTTCGAGTTGAAAAGTTCATTCTCCCGGCGGATTTTGTGATTCTTGATTGTGAAGTGGTCTATGAGGTGCCGATTATTCTTGGTAGACCTTTCATTGCTACGGGGAAGGCTCTTGTTGATGTTAAATCCGGTGAACTCACTTTCCGAGTGGGTGATGAAAAGGTGGTGTTCCACGTGTGCAAATATATGAGGCAACCGAATAGCAATGAAGTGTGTTTGTTCGTGGACTTGGTGATCGATGTGATTATTCATGATACTAGTGCCACGATTAACCTGGGTGACATGTTGGAGGTCGTTTTGCTCAATTTTGATGATAATGAAATGGATGGCTTAATGGAATGTGTTAATTCTTTGCAAGGTATGGGTTCATACAATTATCCACCTCGGAAACTTTCCTTGGATCTTGAGAATAGGAAAACTCCCCCTACAAAGCCTTCAATTGAAGAGCCTCCTATCTTGGAGTTGAAGCCATTATATCCAAATCTCATGTATGAATTACTTGGCCCTTGCTCTACTTTACCGATTATTATTTCCTTTTGTTTGACTAACGAGCAGGTTGATTCTAGATTGACGGTGCTCCACAAGAGGAAGAAAGCTATTGGATGGACTTTGGCGGATATTTGGGGAATAAGCCCCACAGTTTGTATGCACAAGATTAATTTGGATGCCAAACCCTCCATTGGACATCAAAGTTGACTCAATGAATCCATGCAAGAGGTGGTTAAAAAGGAGATCATAAAGTGGTTATATGTCGGGGTTGTATACCATATTTCTGATAGTTCGTGGACTTCTCCGGTGCAATGTGTTTCTAAGAACGGGGGCATAACTGTGGTCACCAATGATAATAACATTTGATTCCAACAATAACGGTGATCGGATGGAGAGTGTGCACGGACTATCGGAAGCTAAACAAAGTCACAAGGAAAGACCATTTCCCACTACCCTTTCTTGATCAAATGCTTGATGGTTTGGCCTGTCGGGCGTTCTATCGCTTTCTAGATGGATACTCGGGCTATAATCAAATTCTTATTGCCCCAAAATATCAAGAGAAAACAACTTTCACTTTTCCCTATGGCACTTTCGCTTTCAAGCGGATGCCATTTGGCTGGTGCAATGCACCGACAACTTTTCAATGGTGTGTGATGGTGATCTTTACGGATATGGTAGAGAACTACCTTGAAGTCTTCATGGATGACTTTTCGTGTGGGGATTCCTTTGATGATTTCTTGGCAAATTTGGATAATGTATTGGCAAGGTGTGAAGAAACGAACTTGGTGTTGAATTGGAAGAAATGCTATTTCATGGTCGAGGAGGGTATTGTCCTTGACCACAAGATTTCAAAGAAGGGAATAGAGGCCGACAAAGCAAAAATAGAGGTGATTTCTAAACTTCCACCTCCAATATCCGTGAAGGGCGTGAGAAGTTTCTTGGGTCACACGGGGTTCTATCGGCGCTTCATAAAGGCTTTTTCCAAAGTGGTGAGCCCCTTGTACAAGCTTTTGGAGAAAGATGCTAAATTTCACTTCAATAATGATTGCATGAGAGCATTTGAATTGCTCAAGTTCAAGTTTACAACTACTACCATTATCACCGCTCCGAATTGGAGCATTCCTTTTGAGCTCATGTGTGATACTAGTGATGTGGCGGTTGGAGATCTTTCATCTGGTCTACTATGCTAGTAATACCATAAATGATTCCCAATTCAATTACTCTATGACCGAAAAAGAGCTCATTTCCATTGTGTTTTCTATTGAGAAGCTCCGCCCGTACTTGATGGGTACAAAAGTGATTTTCCACGTGGGTCATACGGAACTTCGTTAGCTTATGAGCAAGAAAGATTCCAAATCTCGGTTGATGAGATGGGTGCTTTTGTTGGAAGAGTTTGATATAGATATCCAATACCGAAAAGGAAGTGAAAACCAAGTGGCGGACCACTTGTCTCGTTTGGAGGAGGAGGGGAGGATGCATGATGGCCTTGAAATCAATGACTCCTTCCTCGATGAGCAACTCTTAGCCATTTCAATGAAAGAGGTGCCATGGTTCGCGGATCTAACAAATTTTCTGGTGAGTGGTATCATCCCCGATGAGTTCTCTTCAAACCAAAAGAAGAAGATCAAACGGCATTCTCAAGACTATTATTGGGATGAATCGTACCTTTTTCGGATTTGTACATATGGAGTGATTAGAAGATGTGTACTGGAAGAGGAACAAGTGGAAATTCTTGGGGCTTGTCATTCTTTGCTATATGGTGGTCACCATGGTAGGGCAAGAACGGCTGCCAAAGTGCTAAGTTGCATTTTCTATTGACCCACTCTTTACAAGGATGAAAGTGATCTAGTCAAGCGTTGTGATGAATGTCAAAGGGCCGGTGGAATCTCAAAGAAAAAATAAATGCCCCTCACCACCATTTTGGAGATTGATATTTTTGATGTGTGGAGTATTGACTTCATGGGACCTGCTGTGAGTTCTTGTGGAAACACCTATATCTTGGTTACAGTTGATTATGTATCTAAATGGGTTGAGGTCGTTGCTCTACCCAACAATGAAGCAAAAAGTGTCGTGGCATTTTTGAAGAAGAACTTCTTCACAAGGTTTGATAATCCGCGGGCTATCATAAGCGATGGGGGGTCGCATTTTTGCAACAAAGCTTTTGACACCTTACTTAGAAAGTATGGTATCACTCATAAAGTTACGACTCCCTATCACCCCGAAATCTCGGTCAAGTGGAAGTCTCTAACTGGGAGATAAAGAGTTGTCACGACCCCAAATCTAAACTGGCCTTGATGTCGCCTATCGTTTATACTAGGCTAGCCAATTTACTGAGCATAACATACGGGGCTTTTTATTTATTTCAATAACGCGATTTATCATAGAACTTTCCAATTTTAATATTTCACAAGTACGGATAATCAAACGAAAACATCTAATCAATATACCAAAACCCAGAGTCAACAGTCATGAGCAACTAAAAAGGAACACAGAATCTGACACGATTTCCTTATTACAACAAGTCTAGGGAATGCAAATAACGAAAAAATAGGAAGGAGAAGGATGGGGCTACGAACGCTGTACAACTACCTCACAGTCTCCGATAAATGCTCCAATGAGGATGAATCAAGTCTCACTCGGTCCTGGAACCTGAATCTGCACACAAGGTGCAAAGAGTAAGGTGAGTACGCCTACTCAGTAAGTAACAAATATAAATAATGACTTGAGTGCAGTGACGAGAATTTAAAATCAAGTAAATTCATATAATAAGCAACAGTGGAAATAGATAAATCAAGTCAGGAACCTACGTTCCGAATATTTCTAGAAAAAACTCCAGTTTTCCGTTTGAAATCTCAAATAAAACATTTGTTCAACATTATCATTAGAGGCTCAATGTAGAGGAGTGTAAACAGTAGTTCATAAAAAAAAAGCCCCTTGGGCACAGTATCACTCACAAATAAAGCCTCTCAGTCACTCGTGACTTAACTCTCGTCAATCAGCACTCACACTCAGTACTCACGCTCAATAGGTACCATATAATAATCTTTGCGGCGTGCATCCTGATCCATAAATAGTCGACTGTGCTCACTGTGAGGTGTACAGAATCCGGAGGGGCTCCTACAGCCCAAGAGCTTTATCGTTGCGGCATGTAGCCCAATCCAATATTGCTGCGGCATGCAGCCCGATCCATATACAGCTGCGGCGTGCAGCCCGATCCATATATATATATATATATATATATATATATATATATATATATATATATTGTTGCGGCGTGCAACCCGATCCATATATCCTCACAATCAGGCCCTCGGCCTCACTCAGCCGTCAACCTCACCAGCCACTCGGGCGTATCAGTAAAATCACGTGACTCAGCCCAAAACAATTCTTCATATGTTTAAAATAGAGTAGTGAAACTGAATCAAACAATAAACAGGAAAAATCCTGACTGAGGATATGCTTTCAAATCGAAACAGTGTGAGAATAATAGTAAAAATATTGTGAGGGTCCAAACAGGTCGGCACAAGGCCCCAAACATGGCTTACAGCCCAAAACATAGTAATAATCTCAAAAACAGGAAATAACGTATGATTTCCAGTCAAATATGCAGCTTAATAGTCGCTACGGGACGGACCAAGTCACAGTCCCTATCGGTGCACGCCCACACGCTCGTCACCTGGTATGTGCGTCACCTCATTTATCAAAACATTGCAAGATACCGGGGTTTCATACCCTCAGGTCTAGATTTACAATCGTTACTTACCTTAAACCGGATGAAAAACTACACCGCGATGCCTATGCCCCTTGACTCGGCCTCAACACGCCCCGAATCTATTCAAAAACAGATTCAATCATCAAAATATGCTAAAGGAACAAATCCCACTCGAAAATAACCGATTTACATAAAAAATCTCGAAATTGGCCAAACGCGAACCCCGATCCCATGTCTCGAATTCCGATAAAATCACAATACTAGAATCCTTATACTCTCACGAGTTCATACATACCAAATACATCAAAGCCGGACCCCAAATGGCCCCTCAAATCCCCAATTTATACTCCCCAATTTCAAGCCCTAATCTCCCAAATTTCTCTACTAAAACATGATTAAACAATGGGATAATTTCCATAAACACGAGATACAAATTCCAAGTGGCTTACCTCACTGAAACACTTAAATTCTCCCTTGAAATCACAGCTCTAGGCTCCAAAATCCGTCAACAATGGTGGAAAAATTACCAAATTTTGCGAAGGCATCTATTTATAGGTTCTGCCAAGTGATTGCCGCATCTGCGACCTTTCCCTCGCACCTGCGGACCCGCACCTACGGTCCCAGGTGCACACCTATGATATTT
This sequence comes from Nicotiana knightiana, assembly GCA_005239525.1. Lineage (NCBI taxonomy): Eukaryota > Viridiplantae > Streptophyta > Magnoliopsida > Solanales > Solanaceae > Nicotiana > Nicotiana knightiana. The sequence goes on along the minus strand of ML405505.1, from coordinate 172,832 downwards.
CATTTAAGGCCCAAGTTCCGCACCTGCGCTCCACCTACCGCACCTGCGGGCTCGTAGGTGCGGCCAAACTTCCGCATCTGCGGTTCTTCTCCAGCTAAACCATATCCGCACCTGCGATGGCCAATCCACACCTGCGGCCACCCGTCCGCATCTGCGGAATCACAGAACAGCAACACACCAGCAAACCTAAATGCCAAAAACTCATTCGTCAACCATACGAACTCATCCCGAGGCCCTCGGGACCTCAACCAATGGTACCCACAAGTCATATATTATCACCCGAACTTAGTCGAACCCTCAGAACACACAAAATAACATCAAAATACCAAATCAATCCATAATTGAAGCCTAAGAATTTCTAAACTTCCTAAATTCGACAACGATGCGGAAACTAACCAAACCACGTCTGAATGACCTGAAAATTTGCAAACACATCCCAAATGACTCTACGGAACGGTCGAAATTCCATTCCGACCCTGATAACTAATTTTCCACTACCGACCGGAAATAACCAAAAATTCCATTTCGCCAATTCAAGCCTAATTCTACTCCGGACCTCCAAACAACATTCTGAAAACACTCCTAAGTCCCAAATCACCTAACAAAACTATCCGGGCCATCAAAATCGCATTCCAAGATCATTTACATATAAGTCAACTTCTGGTTGACTTTTCTAACTATTCCCCCAACTCAAGAGACTAAGTGTCTCATTTCTCTCTAGAACCACCCCGAACGAACCGACCCAACACAACATAAATGAGCTAAATAACACAAAATGAAGCAGAAGCGGGGAAAATGGAGCTAAACTCTCGGAAGGACTGGATGGGTCATTACACTCTCCCCCTATTAAACAAATGTTCGTCCTCGAACGATTTTAGAAACATACTTGGAGTCTTAAATGAGTGAGGATATCTACTCCGTATCTCCCGCTCGGTCTCCCAGTGTAACAACCCGACCGGTCGTTTTGAGAATTTAATATCCATTCGGTGGCGTAAGGTCTTGAAAAGCTTTGCATTATATATATCGACCTGCGTGCGTGGTTGGATTCAGTTAACGAAGGATCCGGAGTCGAATTGGAAGGAAAAATTTCAATTTTGGAAGCTTAAGCGATGGAAGTTGACTGGAGGGTTGACTTTTGTGTAAACAGCCTCGAAATGAGTTTTAGATAATGTCAACAGCTTCGTATGGTGATTTTGGACTTAGGCGCGCGTCCGGGATTGGTTTTGGAGGTCCGTAGAGTAATCTGAGGTAATTCGGCGAAAGTTAGAATTTTGGCTATTTCGGCCAATAAGTGAAATTTTGATATCAGGGTCAGAATGGAATTCCGGAAGTTGGAATAGGTTCATAGCATCATTTGTGACGTGTGCACAAAATTTCAGGTCATTCGGATGTGGTTTGGTTGATTTCGGCATCATTGGCGAATTTTAGAAGTTTAGAAATTCTTCGGCTTGGATCCGAGATTGATTCGGTGTTTTGATGTTATTTTGGGTTTTACAAAGGTTCGACTAAGATCATGTATTGGTATGTGACCTATTGGTGTAATTGGTTGAGGTCCCGAGGGGCCCGGGATGGTTAACAGGGAGTTTGAGGTTTGGAAATGTAGCTGGTGCTACTATTCTGGTGCGGCCGCACCTGAGGATAGGGAACCAATGGTGAGAGCTTCGCAGGTGCGGAAAAGGCCACGCAGGTGTAAGAGTAAGAGGACTGGTCAGCCTCCGCAGGTGCGGAACTTTGGGGCGCAGGTTCAGTCCCTGCATAAGCGGTTTCTTGGGCGCAGGTGCGGGTAGGAGCGCAGGTGCGGTTAGTATTTCGCACCTGCGCAGTTAAGTGGTCGCAGGTGCGGATGTCCTGGGAAGACACTTATAAGCGAGGGTTAGCCATTTTCTTCACATTTTGAGCTTTGGATTTTAGATTTGGGAGTGATTTCTGGGGATTTTCAAGATAATCGAGTGGGTAAGTGTTCAACTAGAATTAAATATATTCCATGATTTTATCTCTATTTTCATCATTTAAATTGTGTTTTGAGTTGAGGAAAATGTGGGTTTTGAAAGAAAATTTCTAAAGTGAAAAATCGTTATTTGAGAGACCAAATGGTATCGGAATTTGATAAATTATGCATGGTTGAACTCGTATCGGAATGGGTATTTGGATTTTGTAAAATTTGACAGGTTCCGTGGTGCAGGCCCGAGGGTCGACTTTTTGGTCGATTTTTATAATTTTGTAAAGATTGAAACTTTATTATTCGGAATAGCTCCTTACACAATTTGTGTGTGTTTTGGAGTTGTTATAGTTGGATTTGAGCCGTCCAGAGGTCTTTTCGCTCGAGAAGTTCATTTAGAGTACCAGGTTGTCGTCGTCAAGGTAAGTATCTTGCCTAGCCTTGTCTGAGGGAATTACCCCTTAGGGTTTGAGTCTTCTATATTGATTGTAATCCGTGTACGCGAGGTGACGAGTGCGTATTCAGACTTATTTGTAATATGTTGGCCTTTTAGGATTCTTATGACCTTATATTTCCTGTGTGTGCAGTCATAACTGTTATGACCGAGTTTCTGGTTGCTATTTTCATCTCTTCCTGCTTGAGTTAAACTTTTCTTGCTTCTAGATTCCTTTGTTGTTTATTTTCTCTTAATTGGCTTAACTGAATATTCTACCTCTCCTACCATCATGCTATATTTCCCTTCATAAACTGCCTGCTTAACTAGAATTAGTATAATCTCGTCCTATAATTGTTTAGCCGTAACTGGAATATCTATACGTTGGTGTCAAGCATGCCCGCGAGTCGTATACTGTGATTTATATAATTTTCCCTTGAGTGCTACTTAGGTTTAGTTTGATAATCATCCGTGTTGATGGTATCTCCCTGGTGTTGCCTGTTACTGAGCATTGTTCAAGCTGAGTTTATTCTGTGAAGCTAATTGTTTAAGAGAGATTGGTTATAGCTGTTTTCCCTTGCCGGGATGATTTGGTTTCTTCTTGTTGTGAAATTGAATATTGAGAATCATTGCTATATTTGCTGTGTTTTCCCCTCGTTACACTGTTTCCCTTTGTGCTTGGCATTCCCTTTAGTGGCTACTTCTTATGAGTGAGTTTTACCATTCTTTTGATTTAATTTCTTGTATTGATTTGCTCGTCGCATTGGCATTTCTGTCTTTTGTTGCTTTTGTGCTTGTTGTGGCAATGTACGATGTATCTGCCGTGTTCTAGTTGTTCTCTCTGTTGGCTGCATTGCATATTTAAATTGGGACTACAGACGTATTCCGGGATCTTTCCCCCTGTACTGCATTGCATATTAAAATTGGGACTGCGGACGTGTTCCAGGAGCTTTCCCCCTGTACTGCACTACATATTTAAATTGGGACTACAGACGTATTACGGGAGCTTTCCCCCTGTACTGCATTGCATATTTAAATTGAGACTACAGACGTGTTCTGGGAGCTTTTCCCCTGTACTGCACTGCATATTTAAATTGGGACTGCGAACGTATTCCGGGAGCTTTCCCCCTGTACGGCATGACTAAATTTGAGCTACGGGACGGAATCCCGGTATTTTTATATTGAAGGAAAACTATGTTTGAGGGACAATTATTGAAAAGTAAAATGGAAAGGAATTTACCTTGAAGGAAACTATGTTTGCAAAGCGTTTATCTTGGAGGAAATTATGTTTGAAAAATATTTACTAGAAAGGTACATTTGGAAAGATTTTATTGAAAGGAATTTCGTTTGAGGATTTCGTTTTGTAAAGTATATTTACGTATCTTTGGAGGAAGTATATTTCAAAGGAAATTTTCACACTAAAAAGACTATATTTTAAAAAGTTTTCAATATAAACTTGCGGTTGAAAAGTTTAACTCGAGGATTTGACCAATTTATTGGGTTTTATTGGCTAAGGCCTTATGTGAACAAACTAATGCAGTGCTGAGTTACTAGTGTTCTTATTGTGTTGTGGTTTCCGCGTTGTCTTGTATTTCTGTCCATCTTTCTGTGTGTTATTATGCTGCTTCGTTGTTGTTTGCGGTACCTTTTTCCGCATTGTAGCTGCTCTGTTATTTACTATCTTGTGTAACCATTAGATAGATGTCAAATTCTGTCATTTTATACATATATACCTGTTTAATTATTAGACCAGCGAGTGTCTTGACTAGTCCTCGTCACTACTTCACCGAGTTTAGTCTTGATACTTACTGGGCACCGCTGTGGTGTGCTCATACTACTCTTCTGCATTTTTTTGTGTGCAGATCCAGGTATCGATTGATAGCAGCGCGGGTTGCTGTTGTGGAGACTCAAGGTAAAACCGCTTCAACGTTTGTGGTTTCGGAGTCACCGTCTTATATTTTTTGTTCATACACTGTTGTATTATTTCCGAACAGTGGTAATTAGAAATTTTAGTGTAAATTCTTTAAAGCTTATGACTAGTACTACCGGGTTTGGGGAATATGCTATTGTATAAAGAATCCGTTTTCATAAAATATTAGATATTATTTATTATTGTTGCTATTCCATGAATGTTAGGCTTACATATTCCTTAAGACTAGGTGCCATCACGATACCCAACGGAGGGAAAATTTGGGTCGTGACACCTAAGTGGCCTCCTCCACCGGCTTCCCTCTCCACTGCACTTTCACTAAAGCTATATCCTTAGACCTCAACCTTCTGACCAAACGACCCAAAATGGCTACTGACTCTACCTTATAGGACATGTCACTCTCTAGCTGAACCGTGCTGAAGTCCAAAACAGTCACCAATATACTTCCGAAGCATGGAAACACGAAATATCGGATGCATGCTCGACAAGCTAGGTGGCAAGGCAAGTCTATAAGCCACCTCTCCAACCCTGTGAAGCACCTCAAAAAGCCCAATGAACTGGGGACTCTACTTGCCCCTCTTCCCAAATCGCATAACACCCTTCATGGGTGACACCTTCAGCAGGACTTTTTCCCCAGCCATGAAAGATACATCCCGGACCTTCTGGTCCACATAACTCTTTTGCCTTGACTGCGCCGTGCGAAGCCGCTCTTGAATCAACTTCACCTTATCTAAAGTATCCTGTATCAAATGCGGACCCAAGAGCCTGGCCTCACCCGGCCCAAACCAACCAACCGGAGATCTACACCTCCTCCCATACAAAGCCTCATATGGAGCCATTTGAATACTCGACTGATAACTATTATTATATGCAAACTCCGCAAGTGGCAGAAACTGGTCCCATGAACCCCCAAAGTCAATAACACAAGCGCGCAAAATGTCCTTGAGTATCTGAATAGTGCGCTCAGACTGCCCGTCCATTTGAGGATGAAAAGATGTGCTCAACTCTGAGTACCTAACTCTCTCTGCACGGACCTCCAAAACTGCGATGTGAACTGAGTACCTCTGTCGGAGATGATGGAAACAGGAACACCATGCAGCCGAACAATCTCCCTGGTGTAAATCTCAGTTAACCGCTCTGACGAATAGGTAGTAACAACAGGGATGAAGTGAGCAGACTTGGTCAGCCGATCCACAATAACCCATATAACATCAAACCTCCACAAAGTCCGTGGGAGCCCGACTACAAGGTCCATGGTGATCCGCTCCCACTTCCGCTTAGGAATAGCCAACCTCTTATGCAATCCACCGGGTCTCTGGTGCTCATACTTGACCTATTGGCAGTTGAGACACCGAGATACAAATCCAACAATATCCTTTTTCATCCGCCTCCACCGATAATGCTGCCTCAGGTCCTGATACATCTTCGCGGTACCCGGATGGATGGAATACCACGAACTGTGGGCCTCTTCAAGAATCAACTCCCGAATCTCATCTACATTAGGCACACATATCCAACTCTGCATCCTCATAAGACCATCATCACCAACAACTACATCTCTGGCATCACCTCGCCGGACTTTATCCTGAAGAACGAGCAAGTTTGGGTCATCATAATGGCGCTCTCTAATGCGGTCATAAAGAGAAGACCTGGAGGCTACACAGGCCAATACTCGTCGGAGCTCCGATAGATCCAACCTCAGAAACTGTCCCGCTAAGGCTTGAACATCAAGTGCTAATGATCTCTCTAATACTGTAAGATATGCTAGACTCCCCAAACTCTCTGCTCTGTAACTCAAGGCATCAGCCACTACATTGGCCTTCCCCGAATGGTATAGAATAGTGATATCATAGTCCTTGAGAAGCTCCAACCATATCCTCTGACACAAATTCAGATTTTTCTGCTTAAACAAATGTTGCAGGCTGCGGTGATCAGTAAAAACCTCATAATGAACCTCATACAAATAATGACGCCCAATCTTCAAGGCGTGAACAATGGATGCTAGCTCAAGATCATGCACCGGATAATTCTTCTCATGAGTCTTCAAATGGTGCGAGGCATAGGCAATAACCCTAACCTCCTGCATCAATACACAATCGATGCCTATCCTCGAGGCATCACAATACACAGTATAAGAACCTGAAGCTGATAGAAATACTAACACTGGAGATGTGGTCAAAGCAGCCTTGAGAAAGCTCTCCTCACACTCGTCCGACCACCTGAACAGAGCACCCTTCTGAGTCAATTTGGTCAAGGGAGAAGCAGTAGAATAAAAACCTTCCACAAAGCGACGATAATATCCTGCCAAACCAAGTAAGCTCCTAATCTCTGTACCTGAGGACGGTCTGGGCCAACTCTGGACCGCCTCTATCTTCTTCGGATCAACCTGAATACCCTCACTGGACACCATGTGCCCCAAGAAAGCTACCGAGCCAAGCCAAAATTCACACTTGGAGAACTTTGCATAAAGTTTCTCCTCCCTCAATCTCCCCAATACGACCCTCAAATGTTGAGTGTGCTCCTCCTGGCTACGAGAATACACCAGGATGTCATCAATGAACACAACGAAAAAGTCCAAATATAGCTGAAATACATTGTTCATCAGATGCATGAACGCTGCTGGGGCATTGGTCAGCCCAAAAGACATCAGCAAAAACTCATAGTGGCGATAACAAGTCCTAAAAGAAGTCTTAGGGATATTTAAATCCCGGATCTTCAGCTGATGATACCCGGATCTCAAGTTAATCTTAGAGAACACTCTAGCTCCCTGAAGCTGGTCAAACAAACACCGTCAATGCGAGGCAAAGGATACTTATTCTTGACTGTAACCTTGTTCAGCTGCCTGTATCAATCCACATCCTCATGGAATCATCCTTCTTCTTCACAAACAACACTGGTGCACCCCAAGGGGAGACACTAGGCTGAATGAACCCCTTTTCTAGGAGTTTGTGAAGCTGCTCTTTCAATTCCTTCAGCTCCCCTGGTTCCATAAGAATCGGTGGAATATAGGCTGAGTGCTCGCCACCAACTCAATGTCAAAATCAAATCAATATCCCTGTCGGGCGGCATTCCTGACAAATCTGCAGGAAACACGTCCGGATAATCACATACTACAGGAACAAAATCGATAGTGGGAGTCTCAGAAGTGACATCCCTCACAAAGGCCAAATAAGACAAACATCCTTTCTCTATCATACACTGAGCCTTCAAGTATGAAATCACCCTACTAGGCACATAATCAATAGAACCTCTCCACTCGACTCTCGGACATCCCGGCATCGCTAAGGTCACGTTCTTAGAGTGAAGATCTAAAATAGCATGACACGGAGATAGCCAATCCATGCCCAATATCACATCAAAGTCAACAATGCTAAGCAATAGCAGATCCACTCGGGTCTCCAGACCCCCAATAGATATCACACACGACTGATACACTCGGTCCACAATAATAGTATCGCCCACCGGAGTCGACACATGTACAGATGTAACTAAGGACTCACGGAGCATATCCAGAAAATTGGAAAAATATGATGAAACATAGGAATACGTGGAACCAAGATCCAATAAGACCGAAGCATCTCGGCGACAAACTGAAACAATACCTGTAAACACTGCATCTGAGGCCATAGCATATGGTCTGGCTGGAAGTGCATAAAAATGGGCCTAACCTCCATCTGATCAACCTCCCCCTCTAGGGAGGCCTCTAGCTGTCTGACCCCCACCTCTAGCTGCCTGGGCGAGCGGTGAAGTAACTGGAGCTGAAATCGAGGGCTGACTCCTCTGCTGAGATGGACCCTCAAGAAAATGAGTACATAGTCTCCTCATATGTCCAAACTCTCCACACTCGTAACAACTCCCGGTGCTGGAGACGGTGACTGAAAGGAACCCCTAGCACCAGGATAACCTGTGGAAATATCAGGCATAGATGAGTCCTGAACCGATGGTGCTTGAGATGAACTCTGGGATGGAAGAGCACTGAATGATAGGTGCCCCTGATTAGAATTGTGGGGACCATGACCAATGGATCCACCACGATAACCTGAGCGGCCTAACTGAGCTTGCCTGAATGGACGGCCCCTACCGTGCTGGAACTGTCTGCTCGAAGGAACACCACCAAAACTACCAGATCCTCGAGGCCTCTTGGCCTCCTTCTCATCTCGCTCCTGGCAAAAAACCAACTCAATATCTCGGGTAATATCAACAACCTGCTCAAAAGTAGCACCCGATACCCTCTCTCTTGTCATAAGAATACGAAGCTGATATATGAGTCCATCCACGAATCTCCTGAGCCTATATCTCTCTATAGGGACCAACCAAATAGCATGACGGTCAAGCTCCGAAAACCTCATCTCGTACTAAGACACCGTCTTATCACCCTGACGCAGCTGCTCAAACTACTTGCGCAGCTCCTCTCTGCCGGACTGTGGAACATACTTCTCTAAGAAGAGAGTGGAAAACTGCTGCCAAGTAAGGGGAGCTGTACCAACGGGCCTACGCCTCTCATAAGCCTCCCACCAAGTAAATGCAGCTCCTCAGAACTGGAAGGTAGTAAACGAGACCCCACTGGTCTCCAATATCCCTGTCGTACGAAGCATCCTCTGACACTTGTCTAAGAAACCCTAGGCATCCTCGCCCTCTGCACCACTGAAAGTCGGTGGACGAAGTCTACCAAATCTCTCCAACCTGTGCTACTCGTCGTCAGCCATAGCTGGAACCACAAAATCCTGGGCTGGTGCAACCGGCTGGGCTGGAACTGCCTCCGGTGTTTGAAGCCCCTGAATAACCTGCTCAGGTGTACAGGTAGCTGGAGTTTGAGTGCCTCCCCCGCCTGAGAAGTGACGGTTGTAGAAGTAACAACGGCTGCCTGTGCAAGGCTGGTGCACACAGTCAAAATCTTAGTCAAGGTCTCCTGGAGACCCGGGATCACAATAGGCACTGCCGGTGCCGGAGCCGGTCCCACTGGTACATCAATGGCTAAGACGTGATATGGAATAACTAGAGGGTCCACAGGTACTGCCCCGGCTGCTGCGCTGGCTGCACCCCTCCCTCTACCCCGGCCTCGACCGCGGCCTCACCCTCTCGCGGGCCCAACTGGTGTCTGGTCACCCTGATCGGTAGCGCGTGTCCTCATCATCTGTGAGAGAATGAAACAACAGAAGTCTAGTTTTTAGAATCAATAGACTCGCACGACACGAATTCAAGAAATGCGAGATTTTTCCTAAGGGTTCTGCAGCCTCTCGGAGATAAGTACCGATCCGCAAGACTCTACTAAACATGCTCATGACCGGTGATTCCTATGTAACCTAGGCTCTGATACCAACTTGTCACGACCCAAAATCTAAACTGGCGGTGATGGCGCCTATCGTGATACTAGGCTAGCTAATTTATTGAGCATAACATACGGGGCTTTTCATTTAATTCAATAACGCGATTTATCATAAAACTTTCTACTTTTAAATATTTCACAAGTACAGATAATCAAACAAAAACATCTAATCAATATACCGAAACCCAGAGTTAACAGTCATGTGCAACTAAAAAGGAACACAAAATCTGACACAATTTCCTTATTACAACAAGTCTAGGGAATGGAAATAACGACAAAATAGGAAGGAGAAGGGTGGGGCTGCGAACGCCGTGCAACTACCTCACATTCTCCGATAAATACTTCAGTGAGGATGGATCAAGTCTCACTCGGTCCTGACACTTGAATTTGCACACAAGGTGCATGGAGTAACGTGAGTACGCCAACTCAGTAAGTAGCAAATATAAATAAAGACTTGAGTGCAGTGACGAGCATTTAAAATCATGTACACTCGTATAACAAACAACAGTGGAAATAGATAAATCAAGTCAGGAATCTACGTTCCGAATATTTCTAAAAAAAACTCCAATTTTCCGTTTGAAATCTCAAATAAAACATTTGTTCAACATTATCATTAGAGGCTCAATGTAGAGAAGAGTGAAAACGGTAGTTCATAAAAAAAATACGCCCCTCGGGCACAATATCACTCACAAATAAAGCCTCTCAGTCACTCGTGATTCAACTCTCGTCAATCAGCACTCACATTCACTACTCACGCTCCATAGGTACCATATAATAACTGTTGCGGCATGCAACCCGATCCATAAATAGTCGACTGCGCTCACTGGGGGTGTACAGACTTCGGTGGGGCTCCTACAGCCCAAGCGTTATATTGTTGCGGCGTGCAGCCCAATCCAATATCGTCGCGCCGTGCAGCCCGATCCATATACCGANATATGTAATGAGGCCGAGAGCCGAGTATGTGAGGATAGTTATGAATATATATGTAATGAGGCCGAGAGCCGAGTAGGTGAGGATAGTTATGGATCGGGCTGCATGCCGCAACAATATATATGTTATATATCACATATGGATCGGGCTGCGCGCCACAGAAATATATACATTATGTATGGATCGGGCTGCACGCCGCAGCACAATATATATATATATATATATATTGTGCTGCGGCGTGCAGCCCGATCCATATATCCTCACAATCACGCCCTCAGCCTCACTCAGTCATCAACCTCACTAGCCACTCGGGCGTTTCAGTAAAATCATGGGACTCAGCCCAAAACAATTCTTCGTATGTTTAAAATAGAGTAGTGAAACTGAATCAAACAATAAATAGGAAAAATCATGACTGAGGATATGCTTTCAAATCGAAACAGTGTGAGAATAATAGTAAAAATACCCCTGAGGGTCCAAACAGCTCGCCACAAGGCCCCAAACATGGCTTACAGCCCAAAACATAGTAATAATCTCAAAAATACGGAATAACATATGATTTCCAGTCAAATACGCGGCTTAATAGTCGCTACGGGACGGACCAAGTCACGATCCCTACCGGTGCACGCCCACACGCTCGTCACCTGGCATGTGTGTCACCTCATTTATCAAAACATTACAAGATACCGGGGTTTCATACCCTCAGGTCTAGATTTACAATCGTAACTTACCTCAAACCGGATGAAAAACTACACTGTGATGCCTCTGCCCCTCGACTCGGCCTCAACACGCCCCGAATCTATTCAAAAAGCAGATTCATATCATCAAAATATTCTAAAGGAGCAAAGCCCACTCAAAAATAACCGATTTACATCAAAAATCCCGAAATTGACCAAACCTGACCCGCGGGACCACATCTCGGATTACGATAAAAATCACAAAACTAGAATCCTACGCTCTCACGAGTTCATACATACCAAATACATCAAAATCGGACCCCAAATGGCCCCTCAAATCCCCAATTTATACTCTCCAATTTCAATCCCTAATCTCCCAAATTTCTCCACTAAAATATGATTAAACAATTGGATAATTTCCATAAACCCGTGACACAAGGTCCAAGTGGCTTACCCCACTAAAATACTTATATTCTCCCTTGAAATAAGAGCTTAAGGCTCCAAAATCCATCAACAATGGTGGAAAAATGACCAAATTTCGCGAAGGCATCTATTTATAGGTTCTGTCCAGCGATTGCGCATCTGCAGCCTTTTCCTCGCACCTGCGGTCCCAGGTGCGCACCTGCAATATTTCACTTAAGGCCCAAGTTCTGCACTTGCGCTCCACCTACCGCACCTATAGGCTCGCAGGTGCGGCCAAACTTCCGCATCTGCGGTTCTTCTCCAGCTAATCCATATCCGCACCTGTGATGCCCAACCCACACCTGCGGCAACCTCACCTGCGGCCACCCGTCCGCATCTGCAGAATCACAGAACAACAACACACCAGCAAACTTAAATGCCAAAAACCCATCCGTCAACCATCTGAACTCATCCCGAGGCCATCGGGACCTTAACCAATGGTACCCACAAGTCATATATGAGCATCCAAACTTAGTCGAACCCTCGGAACACCCAAAATAACATCAAACACCAAATCAATCCATAATTCAAGCCTAAGGATTTCTAAACTTTCGAAATTCGCCAACGATGCCGAAACCACCAAACCACGTCCGAATGACCTGAAAATTTGCACACACATCCCAAATGACTCTATGGGCCTATTCCAACGGTCGAAATTCCATTCCAACCCCGTTAGCTAATTTTCCACTGGAGACCGGAAATCGCCAAAAATCCCATTTTGCCAATTCAAGCCTAATTCTACTCCGGACCTCCAAAAAATATTCTGAACACACTCCTAAGTCACAAATTACCTAACAAAGCTATCCAAGCCATCAAAACTGCATTCCGATATCATTTACCTATAAGTCAACTTCCAGTTGACTTTTCCAACTATTCCCCCAACTCAAGAGACTAAGTGTCTCATTTCTCTCCTGAACCACTCCGAACCCGATCCAACTGAACCAACACAACATAAATGAGCTAAACAACACAAAATGAAGCAGAAGAAGGGAAAATGGGGCTAAACTCTAGGAACGACTGGATAGGTCATTATAAGAGCATCTTGTCCAAAACAGTGAAGATGGATTGGTCAAAGAAGCTTGATGATGCATTATGGGCGCATCAGACTGCTTTCAAAACTCCTATCGGGATGTCTTCCGGTGGAACTTGAGCACAATGCCATGTAGAATTTAAAGAAGTTGAATCTTGATAGGGATGGATCTACTAACTTGCGGGTTGCACATTTGAATGAATTAGGTGAATTCTGGTACCATGCATATAAAAATTCATCCTTGTACAAAGAAAGAATGAAGTACCTTCATGAAAAATACATCCGAAACAGGGAGTTCAAGGTGCGCGATCTTGTTTTGTTGTTCAACTCACGATTAAAGATGTTTCCCAGAAAGCTGAAATCCAAATGGAGTGGTCCTTTTGAAATTGTGGTTGTGACACCTTTTGGTGCATTGGACTTAGATAACAAAAATGATGAGGTATTCTGAGTCAATGGTAACCAGGTGAAGAATTATTTGGGACAAGGTGATGATGGCCACGTGGTGGTAGTGATTCATTTGAAGTGATGGTAATCTGCGTCTTGTCGCGACGTTAAATGAGGCGCTTCTTGGGAGGCAACCCATGTTTCTTTTTCTTTTTCTTTTATTTTTTAGATATATCTTATTTTGTGCTAATTGGATTTAAGTGTGTTGCAGGAATGTGTGTGCTTTACAGGAACTGTGCTCAGAAAAATTGGCTAAGTATGGAAAAAGTCTGAACCGCACAATTTTGGATGTTGCAGCAAAAGGCAAATGCGACCGCACAATTCTTGTGTGGATCGCACTACTTGATATGGAAAAATTCAAACTCTATGAAGTTTGTTTGTCAGATAAACATCCAGAGTGCGTTCGCACAATAAATTATGCGATCCACAACAAAATATGTGGTCGCATAGCTAAATCTGCGGACCGCAGATCATCCTGAGGAAGTGGAACATCAGGTAACATAGTGCGGACTGCAGAAGGAATTATGCGGCCGCACTCATCTCTTGAATCCTTAGCCAAACCTGCTCAGTATAAATATTATCCCTAATGCTACTGTTGAAACTTTCCAATCTCTACGAAATAAAAACAAAGGGCTAAATCTTGCACATAATTGATTCAATCATCTACCACCCAATTAAGCATTTTTGATCATTCCTTAGCACCACTTCATCACTGGTATGTTCAAATCATTTCTAGGATACTTCAATTTACTAAGTTAGTTTATAAATTGTTAGTTATTTTAGACCATTTCTCAATTTCATATCCATGTGGGGTGTAATTGTGTTAGTTAAACTCCTACTTTCTATTTGGGGAATGGGTATCTTGTTTATCATGTTTAATTGCTACTACCATGTCCAATTTGTGCATAAAATCGAAACCCTATAGGACTCTGCCCGATTAAATTTTGAAACGTGCGGCCGCACAAGGAATTGTGCAGTCCGTATAAGTATATCATAGGTCTTTTGGTTAGGCAAGATTGTGCGGACCGCACTTGAAATTGTGTGATCCGCAGAAATTCAATTGCGACCGTAGAAAAGTGTGTCGCCGTAGATTAGGGAATTCCATGTCTTCAGAGAGTTTCCATCTTCAGGTACTCACTGTGCGGCCGCACTCTGAAAAGTGTGGGTCGCATTTCAACTCTACGGTCGCACTCAAATTGTGTGGTCCGCACAACTAGACCTGCGGTCGCACTTGCAATTGTGCGAACCGCACTTCCCTACCCTGCAACATGTTTTATTCTATGACTTTTGGATTATTTTCACTTAAAATAGTATTGACTCCTGCTCCTATTTGTTGCAGAAAATGGTTAGATCCTGTGGGCATGGTGATACATCAAGAGGGGGGGGGGGGTGAACCTTCGAGAGGCAGAGGCAAAAGCACTTTACCCCTCGCCCTCCAAAGAGTACTCAGTAAGAAAGCCATTACAGGCCGAGGAAGATAACCGGAGCCCTCCGATTCAAGTTCATATTCCCCGTCGAGGGAAGCATCGGAGGGCAACTTAATGAAAGAGTAGCCTACTGTGCAATCACATCCACAGTTGCCTCAGGACAGATACTAACTTAAAAACGAGCCACATATTTTGAGAGCACTTCTGAGGGTTCGAAAGGTAACAGTCAGGCTTCAAAGCCTTCATCCACACATGCCCCAATGCACCTGCTACCACAGTAGATGTTGATGATCTCCCGGATGATGGCCGAGGGGGTGATACCAGAGTAGCCAGCCTTGAGAGGTCGAAGAATAAAGAGATTTGGGAAGATAGATTTGTGAGTCTGGATGCCTTCACGAGCTTTCGAGAGTGTTGGACGGCAAGATCGCTCACTCTTGAGCATCAATTCAATTTGAAAGACCTTGATAAGTACAACCAACAGTGTTGAGACAGTTCACGGAGAGAAAGGGGTGGATGTGGTTCACTCAGAGTGTGACAGATGCCAAGAAATACCTGGTCTGGGAATTTTACGCCAATGTGGCACATATAATAACAAAAGTGAAAAATCTGAAGGTAAAATTCGACCAGAGAGCCCTGAATGGGTACTTGGGTTTGAGGATTTGGAGCATGTACAATATCTGGAAAAGTTTGCAATGAGAGATGCAGCTCACCCGTGGCTGGCTGAGATTCTTGCAGCTCCAGGGCCATCTCCAGCATGGATCACAACAGGGGTTCCTATTCAGCGGAACACCCTATATTTTGAGGCCAAGGGATGGCAGACATTTGTATGTAGCGGACTAGATCCGTGCCGAAATGAAACAAATCTTCCGGTTCCGAGGGCAGTGCTAGTCGCTTCTATCATGACCACGTATCTAATCAATGTGGATGCCATGATGTCGGCAAACATGTATGTGGTCTCAGGCAAGGTGATATCCCAACACCGTCACTGATTACCTTATAGATGTGGGGGTGGAACCAAGGGATTTTGACACTAAGGTGCAGGCAAAGAAGCCTTTCTCAGGGTATTCTTTGATGGATGGACCCAAAGAAGAAGGGTCAACCCTCTACTAGTGCAGGCCAGTCTGATGAGCCTGTCGGGGTAGCCGCTGAGACAATTGACATGCCATCTACTTCAGCAGATCCTTCTGATAGTGCAGCATCTATGCCTATGGGTGCTTATCGGGCGGATAATTACACTTAACGGTTTGACTTAACGGTTATTGAATTATAAATGTAGTAATCCACTAGCTATCCAATAAGACAACGGGCATATTGGTATCGGATTAACAATCATCGTGCGGTTATTAGGTGACTTATCAGCTAAACCAAATAAAATTTTTCTGAACAATCATTCAATCAATACCAAGACTACACATACTGTTATTACACATATTAAAGAAATTTGTAAAACCAGAAAAACACATTCATATTAGTACTCAGTCAAACTTTCAAAAGGACATTTGTTCATAATCAATCAAAAGGCAAAAGCTTCAGTCGTCACCCTCAAAGCTCTGACGCTTAACTTAGCTAGAAGCTGTAATTCAATTCTGTAATATGCAAATAGATAAAAGTACAACATGTGGGAAAAATCAATTTTCATATAAAACTGGGCAGCCACCTGTAATTAAATCAATAAGTTGGAAAAAGAATAGTAATATAAAAACAACAATGGGAACGAAAGACAGATAAACAATGGTACTTTTTATACATAGGGTTAAAAGTATAAATATAAAAATTCTTAACAGGTTAACGGTTTACCCAATAAGAAAATCGAGTAATCTGCCCCCAAACTATTAAGCCGTTAATTATAAAATCTCAATTTTTTCCCCTCCATTACCCCGATAATCCGATACCAATAATCCAATAAGCTATCAGTTTGGTTTACGATTGATGTTCGACGGTTGAGATTCATTTTTGAACATCCGTAGCTATGCCTCCACCTTTTTCTTCAGGTCCTTCAGCATTAGTGCCTTCCACATCGATTTTGAAGCCGGTGCCCATGCCCACTCATCCACTATCTGCGATGCGAGCCTCCCAAACACTGGCGAGCCTCAACAACTGGATGCAGACAACCACAACAAAGCTGACTTACATATCCAGTGTTGTTGCAACACACTCATCCACCCCGGCAACCCTGATTCCTCCGACAGTCAAGGACACATTGAAGAAGATCTTGAAAAACCAAACCACCATCATGAACACCTTGGTAGCACATGGACCAGTGATTGAGGATCTAGAGAAGCAGGTAAAGAAAATGAGGAAATCCCAGGCGTCCAAGAAATCAGTTGACAGGTTGAGAAGAGAGGTGATCAAGATAGAAGCAGCTGGTGATATTTCATTCGATTTGATCATAGGGTTAGACCCACCAGCACAAACAGCTCCAGCAGCACCATCTGTTCCAGTGCACTAGCAGGCCAGTCTGAGGAGCCAGACTTGGTTGCCGACACTACTGAGGCATTGCGCCAGATGTTCACCAACTCAGTTAATCCCAGAGACGATGATGATGAGATCCAGTTAGAGGAGATTAAGGGCGGTGACGCTGCTATGGACACAGAATGTCCAAGGACACATAGGGAGTCCTTTTCACTCTTACCCTTCTTTATTCTTGTTTTGTTAAACATTGGGGACAATGCTTATTCTTATTCGACGGGGTGGAGTTTATTTGATATTTGGATGACTTTTAGACATTTTATTTGTAGTAACTGACAATAGTTTCTTCTTTCTCTTTATTCTGTATGTGGATTTTTAGCTTATTTATTCTGTTTTCTTACTAGTCTATGTTTAATCTAGTAGCTTCTTTTTAATTTTGTAGCTTTTTTTTAAAAATGTTTTTAGTGACCAATAAGCCTTTGGTTTTCTTAATGCCACGGTTATTTCCAAAGGTACCTTTTGTGTGAACCGGGTGACTCGTCCCAACGATGGATGGCATGACAACCTTTTTAAGGGATTGAGTCTGTTTTTGGTGTTTAGGTAAGAATAGTAATAGTAATGAATAAAAAGACCTGATTGAGTCAATCTCGAAGAGTCAAACATGCTTCACTTGGTACCAACACACTTAACTACGTGCTTATGGTTAAAAACAAGATTTTTGGAAAGAAATAGTTCTAGACAGTGACCTTGTGACTCTTGTGTTGACTTAGGCAATCATCGAGTGGTTTAGTCGAGCCATAGTGATTTTCAATTTTGAATATGGTCGTTGTGACCCCTCGACTCTATCCTTTTTAACAATCCAGCTGCGTGAGAGGTGAGACATTTTTGTTGCAAGTCCAAGTACTCGTGCATATGGTCTAGAACATGCCCTAAATGTGTTTCTAGGCGAAATTTTAAGTTTTGCTTGGCTTGAAAAGTGATTGTAGGCTCTCCTTGAACCACTTGAAATTTTCCATGTCCCACCAATGTTGTTATCCCTAGTCAACCCACTTGAGCCTAAAAGCTTTCTCAATTGATCACCATGTTACAAGCCTTTACCCGTTCTGTTGTGACCCTCTCTTGGCACCCGATGCTTTCTTTAACACTCTTGTGAAACAATTGGCTAAAAATGTAAGTTTGGAGGAGAGACGAGGAGTTATAAAAAGGTATCAAGGCACAAAAATAGAAAAGAAATGAAGATGCAAGAAAAAGAAAGAAAGAACAAAAATAAAAATTTAAAAAGAAAGTGAATAAGTTGAAGAGTTAAAGGGATTTCAAAGAATAGTAATGACGCAAAGCATGGAGAAAGCAAAGAAGAAGAAAATAAATGTCATGACCAAGAAAGAGTGATGTTAATTCTCTCTAATTCCCCTATGGAAAAGAATATGCCTCAAAGAGTTGGCAAAACATGAGTTGATAAGAGAAAATGGAGTGCTTAAGGAAAGATGAACTCATTCTTTCATAGCATATCCAAGCTTAGTCCCAAAGCCTTCATTGCATTCCAAAAAATCCCTACGTGATTTCAAGCCGAGTGAGCTTACATTAGTGGTGATTTACATGAGAAGCAAGCCTAAGGTACTTAAAGACGTACTTGTGACATTCTTTTGAGATATGAGCGAACCTTTCAACAATCTTTGAATTGAGTGCTACATTCTTAAGTGAGATATGCAAACAAAAAGTAGAAGAGGAGGAGTTTGGGATCCACAATGACCTACATGAAAGAGAGAGCTTCCTTGATGAATAAAGTCAACTCTTGATGCTCAAGTGCCATACTAGAACTATTTGTGCTTAAAAGTTCAAACATTTTCTTTGTTAATAATTCATAAGTGTTGTGGGTAATTGTTGGTCCCAAGTGATGTGTGATATATGCATTTTTGATTAGCTGGAATAGCGTTTAACTTGTGGAGGGGGGAATTACCTTATTTGCTTGAGGACGAGCAAAAGCTTAAGTTTGGGGGAGTTGATGAGTGGGGATTTTGACTACTTATTAACACCTTTTCACTTTTGTTTTAGCCCAAAAGAGTTTAATTGTGTTCCCGAAGACTGATGAAATATGCTCAATTGCAGGAATAGTGAAAAATGAGCCCCAAAGATGAAATCCAACTCAAGAAGGAGTGATCTGAACTCAAGGACAAAAAACAGGCACAGAAGCTCAAAAGTGTGGACCGCAGATTATCATCTGGGGCCACAGATTGTAAAGAAATCCCATCAGAGGCAAGTGCAAAGTGCGGTCTGCACATTGAATGTGCGACCGCAGAACCTGGGCAAGAGCAAAAGTTCAGAGAACCTGCAATCAAGTTCCACAGAAGTGCGGACCGCACAATTGTTGTGCAGCCTCATAAGATCAGCTACGCGGCCGCAATCATATTTGTGCGGTCCGCAAAAGAGCAATATGCAGCAACACTCAAAAATATGCGGACCGCAGAAAGAGAGAAGTGCGACCATAGTTCAAAACTATACGGCCGCAAGTTTCCCCGGACTTAAGCAAAATGCGGACCGCACATGGAATTGCGCGGCCACAAAACATCCGAAAGGGCATTTTTGTTCGAAAATTCCAGCATTGTATAAATAAAAGAGTTTCACTTTTAGGCTAACTTTTGACATTAGCAAGCACTCTAGACGTTTTACTTTGCTCCTTTTAGTAGTTTTTGCTATTTTAAGTTTTTTGAATACTATTTTCATCATCTTAATTATTAATATGGGTTTAATTATCACTTCTTCTTTTTCTTCTAACTAAAGCATGAGTAGCTAGATTTTCACTAGGGTTGTGACCCAACCCTAGTGTGGGAACTTAATGGGTGTTTGATTAATTGCTTGTTTATGGTTAGGTGTTGATTATCTAGCCTTGTTCTTGCTTTTATTTGAAATATTAATGGTTTTCATACCTATTTGACTTGGTCTCTACTTGAGAAAGAGAGACTTAGTCTAGGAAAACTTGGCTAGCAAGAAATTGGGTCAATCGAGAGATTGATAAGCCCAATTAAAGGGTTGAACCTAGAGATAGTAAAACCCGACTTGAGCTTATTATTTGTTCAATACCCATTTGGACTTGAGAAAGCTAAATTGCAAAATTACTCTCCGACCAAGAGGTATTGAGTGGGTACTTGAGTGTTGATAGCTATAATACACCCTGACCAATAAAACAAGCTTTAAAGTTGAATACCCATTAAGCGAACACCTAGGTGAAGGTCATAGCCCTAGGGTTTTCTATCATTTGAAAAACAACTAAGAATAATTTCCTAGTTTCTTTCTTAAAATCGCAACTGTAGTCTAACTTAGATTCCCAAACAAAACCCAATATTTCGGAAGTGCAAATTAAGATATACAAATCCATGCACTAAGATATATACTACTAGCACCCAATAGCATAGTTCCCTGTGGAATTCGATCCCGACTATGTTGGGTACTGTTATTGCATAGACTATTTTCATATCCTCAACTGGAGGAGTGAAATTGGACGAGATCAGCATACTAGAAGACCTATGCACCACAGATGAGTCAAATTATGATGATGCACCCTACACCTCACTCGATCAGGCATACTCGATGCTTATTCAGGAGGAAAGTACAGAATAAGTAGTAGACTCATGACGCAAATGGCATTGTAGGTAGTACACCTATGGACGTGGAAAGTAGTCACTTAATTGCAGCTAATGTTGGTATGAGGCCAAAGAAGAATTTTAATCTACAATGTGATTATTGGAAGATGAGGGGACATATAAGGGACTCATGTTACAAACTCATTGGATACCCCCTTGTAACGACCTGGCCAGTTGTTATGAGAATTTAAGCTCCATTCGGTGGAGTAAGGTCTTGAACAACTTCACATTATGTATATCGACCTACGTGCATGGTTGGATTCAGTTACCGGATGATCCGGAGTCGAATTGAAAGAAGGATTTTACTTTTGGAAGCTTAATCGGTGCAATTTGACTAGAATTTGACTTTCGTGTAAACGACTTCGGAATGAGTTTTGAATAATGTCAACAGCTCAGTATGGTGATTTTGGAATTAGGCGCGCATCCGTATTTGGATTTGGAGGTCCGTAGAGTAATTTGAGGCCATTCGGTGAAAGTTGGAAAATTTGAAGTTTGGAAAATGGAGTAGTTTGATCACAGTTGAATTTTTGGGATATCAGGGGCGGAATGTGATTTCTAGATTTGGAGTATCTCCGTGATGTAAATTGGGACTTGTCTGCAAAATTTGGCATCATTCTGGGTTGAATTGATAGGTTTCGGCACGAGTTTTAGTAGTTGGAAGATTTGAAAGTTCATAAGCTTGATTCCTGGTGCGATTCGTAGTTTCATCGTTGTTTGATGTGATTTGAGACCCCGTGCGAGTCCAGGTTAGCTTGAACTTGTTTGTGTGTTTAGACAGGGTCCCGAGGGCCTCAGGTGTATTCCGGGTGGGCTACAGGTCATTTTTCCCTATTTTTGAATTGCTGGTTCTGGTTTCTGATGCTCTTCATCGCGATCACAGTGCTCCTTTCTCGATCGCGATGTGTCTCTGCTGATCGCCTCAATTTCCTTCTACGCATTCGCGTAATAGTCTTTGCTATCACATAGCTCTATACTTTTCCCTCTTTGTGTTCGCCTCTTCTGTTCCGTGTTCGCGTAGTAGAAACCATGCCTTGAGCACTGGTACTCGTTACTCTTCGCGCCAGCATGACCTTCTTTGCTATCCCAGAAGCTTGTTTATCCCTTATAGGCAATCGCATAAGCCCTTTCACGGTCGCGTAGCATATTTTGGGACAGTAGCTATTTTCTTCTACGCGATCGCATCACTTCTTCCGCGATCGCGATGAACAAATACTTGGGCAGGCAGAATATATTCTCAAATCGAGGGTTATACCATTTTATCACATCTTGACTTGTAGAGCTCAATTTTGGGCGATTCTTGGTGGGTTTTTCAAGCAATTAGATTTGAGGGACGAAATGGCATCGGAATTTGATTATTTTTGTATGGTTGAACTCATATTGGAATGGGTGTTCGGATTTTGTAAAATTTATCGGGTTCCGAGGTGCGGGCTCGGGGGTCGACTTTTGGGTCATTTTTTAGATTTTTTGTAAAGATCGAAACTTTATTATCTGGAATAGTTCCTTATAAGTTTTATGTGTGCTTTGAAGTTGTTCTAGTTGGATTTGAGCCATCCGGAGGCCTTTTCACCTGGGAAGTCCATTTTAGAGTACCAATTGACGTCTTTGAGGTAAGTATCTTGCCTAACCTTGTGTATGGGAATTACCCCTCGGACTTATTTGTAGAAGGTTGGCCTTTTAGAGTTCTTAGGTCCTTATATTCCCTGTGTATGAAGTTGTACTTGTTATGACTGAGTTCCTGATTGCTAGTTTCATCTCTACCTGCTTAAATTAGAATTACTTGCTTTTAGATTCACTTTATTGCTTATTTTATCCTAATTGACTTAACTGAAAATTTTACCTCTTCGACCGTCATGCTATATTTTTCATAAACTGCCTATTTAATTGAAATCAATATTATCTCACCCTATAATTTTTTAGCATTTATTGGAGTTATGATTATCTTTTGTTGCTTACCCTTATTTGAATTGTTGAATATCTCTTGTAATTTCTCAACCTTAAAAGGAGTTTAGATAACCTATATTGTAGTCGGCTTGCCTTTATTTGGAATTTATTGGACTTGTGTAGGCTTCTTATTGTTGACTTGAATATTGTGAATTCATTGTTACATCTTGTTTTTCCCTGGTTAAGTTGTTCTCTTTACACTTAGAATTCCTTATCGTGATAATTCCTTGTGCTATTTCCTTGTGATTTAAAGTCCTTGTAGTGATTTACTCGTTGTACCTTGTATTAATGTCATTGTTGCTTTGTACTTGATGTGGTGATGTACGAGTTTTCTGTCGTGCTATAATTGTTGTCTTTGTTGGTTGCGTTGCATATTTAACTTGGGACTATGGACGTATTTCGGGAGATCCCCCCGTACTGCATATTTAAATTGGGACTACGGACGTATTCCGGGAGATCCCCCTGTACTGCATATTTAAATTGGGACTACGGACGTATTCCGGGAGATCCCCCTGTACTGCATATTTAAATTGGGACTATGGACGTATTCCTAGAGATCCCCATGTACTGCATATTTATTTTGGGACTACAGACGTATTCCGGGAGATCCCCCAGCACTGCATAATTATTTTGGGAATACGGACGTATTCCGGGAAATCCCTTGTATTGTATGATAAATTCAAAACTACGGGACGGGATCCCGGTAAATTTTATTGACGAACTATGTTTGAAAGACCTTTATTTGGAAAGTCCAATTGAAAAGCATTTATCTTGAATAAAACTATGTTTGAATGACATTTCTTTGGAAAAGTATATTTGAAAAGCATTTATCTTGAATAAAACTATGTTTGAATGACATTTCTTTGGAAAAGTATATTTGAAAAGCATTTATCTTGAAGAAAACTATGTTTGAGAGACATTTATTTGGAAAAGTACATTTGAAAAACATTTATCTCGAAAGAACTATGTTTGAAGATTTTTCTGTTTGCCAAGTTTATGTTCGAAGGAAGTATATTTCTAAATAATTTTCTATTGAAGGGATTATATTTTAAAGCTTCCAATATAAAACTTGCGGGTAAAAGTTTACACTTGAAGATTTTGACCAATTTATTGGGGTTGTTGGCTAAGGCCTGATGTGGAATCTATTGCAGTGCTGAGTTACTACTTGCCCTTACTGTATTGTGATTTTCGGATTTGGGATGTGTTCCCGTCCATCCTTTGGTGTATTATTTTGGTGATCCGTTGTTTATTATTATTTTTCCTTCCTTATTGTAGTTGTTATGTTGTTAGCCATATTGTGTAAATAATAGATATATGTTATGTTTCCGTTATTTTCTGTACTTATGCATGTTTAGTTTACTAGACCAGTGGGTGTCTTGACTAGTTCTCATCACAAATTCACCGAGGTTAGTCTTGATACTTACTGGGCACTGTTTTGGTGTGCTCATACTACACTTCTGCATGTTTTTGTGCATATCTAGGTATTGATCATTAGTTGCTATCCGGATCATCGACAAGGGACTCAAGGTAAACCTGCCGCCACGTTCGCAGGCTTCGGAGTCACCTTCTTACTTTGTTTTCAACTATTTTACTCATTCCCAAACAGTTGTATTTAGAAGTGTATTTAATTCTATAGAGCTTATGACTTGTATTGTTGGTCTTGGGGAAATTGTAAATTTTGTAAAGATTTCTATATGGAGACTGTTAGATTTCGTTTACTATTGTTGTTATTCAGTAAATGTTAAGTTTAACTAGTCCCTAAGACTAGGTGCCATCACGATACCCAACGGAGGGAAAAATTGGGTCGTGACACCCCCCTCCCCCCCCCCCCCCCCCCCCCCAAGTTTCAAATTCAACAATAAAAAAAGGGAGTGTATTATAGTCCTACTGCAGTTTCACATAATGTGAATGTCGAGGAAGAGATGCAGAATGTTGGACATGGAAATGTGGTTCCCCTTAACATGTGTTTCCTAAATGCTCCTACATTTGCTGTTGAACAGTATTAACATATTCTAAAAATGCTAAGCAAGGAAAGAACCAGAAGTGATGGACAATTTGGCAGGTAAGTCGAATACTGATCAAGCTAGTTGGATTATTGATACTAGGGCTTCAAATCATATGGCTTTTTCCTTGAATCTATTATCTGGTCATACACCTACACCTACTTTTAAGTCTACCTCAGTACATTTACCTAATGGAGATAGTACAAAAATCACTCACATAGGTCTCTGCTTAACTCAGAGACAGTATATAATGTTCTCTATGTACCTCAATTTCAGTATAATCTTCTATCAGTTTCCAAATACACACGAGAATTAAATAGCTCAGTTCACTTTTATCCTATTTTTTGTTTCTTTAAGGATCTCTTATGTGACAGGGTGAAGAGGATTGGTAGATACCAAGGTGGCCTCTACATTCTCAACCATTCAACACTTGTTGGTTCCTCTAGCTCTACATGCTTGTCTACCTCTGTTCAGAATAAATCAAGTGTTCTGTGGCATCAAAGGCTTGGTCATGCACCTTATTCAGTCTTACAGAAAATACCTACCTTAAATAAGAGTTTATTAAAAACAAATTCTTGTGATATTATTGTCTGTCCTTTAGCCAAACAAACGAGATTGTCTTTTCCTAGTAGTACTTCAAATTATAATTCTTCTTTTGAACTTGTTCATATGGACATATAGGGTCCCTATAGAGTCTGTACTTTTAACGGCTTCAGATATTTTCTTACTCTTGTTGATGACTATACAAAAATGACTTGGATTTACCTTTTGAGATTAAAGAGTAGTGTGTATGTTGTCTTGAATGACTTTCTTAACCTAGTAGAAAATTAGTTCTCCACAACTGTAAAAACACTCAGATCAAATAATAGCTATGCATTCTTCAATACCCTTTGTTCTAGTTTCTTCAAATCCAAGGGTATCATACACCAAAGCAGTTGTGTCCATACTTCACAACAAAATGGAGCGTGGAGAGAAAGCACAGACACTTACTTGAAGTGAGTAGAGCCTTGAGATTCCAAGCTCCCACTCCTCTAAAATTTTAGGGTGACTGCATCTTGACTGCAGCATCTGTCATAAACAGACTTTCTAGTGTTGTGTTGCATGGAAAATCTCCTTATGAGATGTTTCATGGTTCTCCTCCTGCTCTTGATCATTTAAGGACTTTATGTTGCCTATGTTATGCCACAAAACCAAATTTCAATGATAAATATACTCCAAAATCAATACCAGGAGTGTTCATGGGATATGCCCCTACTAAAAAAGGTTACAAAGTATATGACACTGAAGCTGGCAAATTCATAGTCAATTGAGATGTCATCTTCAAAGAGAATGTCTTTCCCTTAAAATTTCCTAGAAATTATTTTCTTTGTAGACCTAATATTAGTCATGTTTCCTCATGCTCTTATTACTTCCCTTCACATTCTCCAGTTTCTGTTATATCTAGCTCAATTGTTTCAGCTCCTTCCTTTCTTGAATCTACTCCTAGCCAAACACTTTCTCCTGTATTATCTGATCCTCGTTCCTTACCAGAAGGCACACCACCTACTCTTATTCCAGAGATAATTCAATCTACAACCCCTACTTCTTCACCTTCTGTTACTTTGAATCCAACTACAAGTCCTCCTAGGAAATTTGGTAGGACCACTAAGCCTTCCATTTGGATGACAGACTATGTCCCTCCTCCCCTACCATCAACCAGTGTTCTTGCTACCTTTTATCCTCTTCAAAACTTTGTATCATATTCCCGTGTTCCCACTCAATTTCAGTCTTTTTTTGCTTCTTTTTCTTCTGATACAAAACCATCCTCTTACTCTCAAGTCATTAGGGTGGATAGATGGATCAAGGCTATGAATATTGAGATTGACGCTCCAGAAGATAACCATACTTGGAAGTAGTTGACTTACCTAAAGGGAAGTTTCCAATAGGCTGCAAATGGGTCAATAATAAAGTGCATTTCAAATGGCTCTATGGAAAAGTTAAAAGATATACTTGTAGCTAAGGGATACACTTAGCAAGAAGGTTTATACTTTCATGACACCTTCTCCCCTGTAGCTAAGCTTACTACTGTTAGAACTGTAGTTGCTACCGCTGCTCTTCAGAATTGGCCAGTTTTTCATATGGATGTTCATAATGCCTTTTTAAATGGAAATCTTGATGAGGAAGTATATATGAATCCACCACAGGGATTTAGTGGCCATGGGGATACTAAAGTATGCAGACTACATTAATCACTATATTGGTTAAAATAAGCATCCAGGCAATGGAACTTGAAATTGA
The DNA here is from genome assembly GCA_005239525.1 of Nicotiana knightiana. Classification (NCBI taxonomy): domain Eukaryota; kingdom Viridiplantae; phylum Streptophyta; class Magnoliopsida; order Solanales; family Solanaceae; genus Nicotiana; species Nicotiana knightiana. The sequence continues at coordinate 145,969 of ML405505.1, read as the reverse complement.
CCCAAGCCTTGTTGAAAACTGATTTTAAGCAAAACAAATATGATTATTCTCTCTTTACCAAGAATGTGGATGAAAAATATGTATTGATACTTGTATATGTAAATGACTTGCTCATCACAGGGAATTATTTGGAGGAAATTCAAAGAGCAAAATGTGCACTGCACCAGAATTTTAAGTTGGAAGATCCGGAAGCCTTAAGATATCTATTGGGGATAGAATTTTCTTTATCAACTGAGGGCATTCTTATGTCCCAAAGAAATATGCTCTAGAAAGGATTTCAGATGCAGTATTGGCAGGTTCAAAGCCAAAAGAGACACCCATGGAGCAGAACCTCAAAATGACAAGTACTGAGTTTGATGAAATGTCTAAAGTCTGGTAACAATGACGAACCTTTAGAGGACAGGGGGAGCTTTCAAAGACTGATTGGCAAGCAATTATACCTGACAATAACAAGGTCAGACATTACATATGCAGTTCAATGTCTAAGCCAATTTATGCATGCACCTAAGAAGTCACATTATGAGGCAGCACTACATATGGTTAGATACATAAAGAATCAGTCAGGACTTAGGTTGCTAATGTCAAGCAGAAGCGAGCAGACAATAGAAGCATATTGTGACTCAGATTGGGCTTCTTGTCCCATGTACAGAAAGTCAGTCACTGAGTATTGCATTAAGCTTGGGAGTTCACTCATTTCTTGGAAAGCAAAGAAACAGATCACCATCTCTAGAAGCTCCACAGAGGCTGAGTATAGGAACATGGCACACACAGTTGCAAAACTTGGTTTGGTTAAGTGGCCCGTTAAAGGAGTTGAAATTAAATGTGAAATTGCATGGAACTATTCTATGATAACAAGGCAGCCCTTCGGATTGCTGCAAATCCAATTTACCATGAGAGAACAAAGCATATAGAAATAGACTGTCATTTTATAAGGGAGAAGATTCAAGAAGTCTTAATCAAGACCTCGCACATTCCCATCTAAGAGAAACCTGTAGATATCTTGACTAAGGCTCTAGGACACCAGCAACATGTTGTACTACTACCTAAGTTGGGAAGGAAAAATATTTTCTCATTCTCAACTTGAGGGGGGTGCTGAGATGTATAGCTTGTAATGATTGTGCAGTGTGCAATTTAAGTAGTAATGTTCTAGAAGATTAATTAAGTGAGCTATGTTACAGTTGTACAGTTAGTTAGTCAGTTATATTAGAGTTAATGGAGGTTAGAATTAACATGTCAAGACAAGTTTATAAATAGTCTTGCACAAGTCATTTCCCAGTTAGATTTTCTATTAATGAGAAAAGATATTTTTTCTCTCAATTATCTCTCTCTATCTAGAATGTTCTCTTCAGTGAGCTTCATGTATGCGTCAAAATCTGATCAAAATAAGTCTACTTAAGGAAGGACGACCATGGGTCGATCAAGCCGAAGTCGCGCATAGGAAGCAAGATATCGACGGCTCAGTTACGGTCGGGGTCGAGCACTCAGGATGCCCGTACACCTAGTTCAAGACCGCTAGGCAATGAAAGTGTTTAGTAGAAATATTGGGAGAGAGAGTGATGCAAGAGGGGGGGGGGTGTGAACAAGTAATTTTTTACCACACCCAATTCTATACTATTTTAGTGTAAATATTTCTTTTAGTTTGGAAATCTTTCCAAGTCCTAACTTCCCTTTCCCCACAGTACTCCTATTTCATCTATAAGGTCATTTGAGGTTGTAAGTTTAAATTTTGGTCGAGGTTGTCGTCACCAGTTTCCGGTCGTGGTCAGTGGTGTTTGGTCCGTTTGTTGAATTGCAAAGCTTTAAAATTCAGATTTGGTAATAATAAAGGTACTTTCGATTCAATCTTTTTTCAATAAACAACCATGCTTTGGTAACCTTACTCCAACTCTTATAGTCCATTATGTTGCTTCCTTTTTGGATTTTACTTGTCAATAAATTGTAATGGATATAGAGATGCACTATGTTTCGGTGATATGTCTCTTTCAAGTGAGAGTTTGTAGTTTTGTTTTGAGAACCTGCTAACGGAAGCACACAATGTCATAAATAACACCTAGTTAAAGCAACTTAAAAAAGCTTCCTATGTGAAAATGTTAGTTATATATTAATTCAACATAAAGTAAAAAAAAGAAAACAAGCTGAAGTTCATTTTTATGTTGATGTTATGATGCATTTTGTTCTGATGTTATAATCCAATATCTTTGTTAATAATTGACGCATCCTTTTATGACGCTATGGATGTCGTGTTGGGGCACTATATGATTTTCAAAATAAACCAAGGTACACGTTCGTGTGACCACGGACAAACATTCTTAGTAAAATAAAATGCCTTAAAAATAAATACTTGCAAAAAAAAGGTTTAGGTGCGACTTAATCTATCATCGTGATTGTGTACACGTTCGCGTGACATAATTACAATTTTTCAAAATAAATCAAGGTACGCATTCGCCCGACTTTGGCTAAGGTTTTTTCTTTCTCTTAAATAAGTAAATATTGTAAATTGTATACATGTACGCGTGACATGATTCTTGGCGCGCCAAAAAAAAAGAGTACACGTACGCGTGGCTCGTTTCACGATAATTCTATAATCATGAAAAATCGAGTAATTAAAAGCGGTAAAAAGGTAAATGTACGTAGGTTCTAAACTACGTGATTAAGCATTTTGATTAAGCCAGGTATGATTAACGTGACTGTGATAGAACCACGGAACTCGGGAGTGCCTAACACCTTCTCCCGGATTAACAGAATTTCTTACACGGTCTTATGTTTTCGCAGACTTTAAAACGGAGTTAATTTTCCTCGATTTGGGATTTAAAATAAACCGGTGACTTGGAACACCATATAATTATCCCAAATGGCGACTCTGAATAGAATAAATAATCTCATTTCGATTAATGTCACTTAAATTGTAAAAACTCCCTTATCCCATATCTCCCACTCGGGAAAAAGGAGGTGTGACAGCTCTGGCGACTCCGCTCGGGACAAGAACCCAGAACTTCTGTTCTGGGTTCAGAATTCGAGCTTGTAATGTGATTTATACTTGGCTTTATTGATTTGATGTTATTACTGTCTTTTTGGGTCTAATGTGCTAATTGCCACTAATTTACCGCTTTGATATTATTTGAATTGTATTAAATTATCTTCTCACGCCTCCCTTCTGAGTCTTCTGAATTGATAGTGCACACGTGCGCGCGGCCCAAATTTTTGTTAGAAGTCATACCAATTAGAACGAGGTTGGATCAGTAACTAGGCCAGGTAGACTTTCGTGCTCCTGGTACATTGGCCCCATCTCGGCTCGAGCTGTCCGCTTGGGTAAGCCAAGTCTAAAACACTCCCCCTAGGATTTAAACCTAGAATAGCATAGCCTCATGACAGATCCCTAGTAGGAACGTTTGTTTGCATCATGTGCATTTGACTTTCGGGACTCAACATAGGGGTTGGGTCCGTCTAGGACAGGTGTATCCGAGAATTGCAAGACCATCCTGATGCATCTTATGTGCTACTTGTGCATTATGTTTGATTCGGTTTGTGCATGTTGAATGGTTTCTTTAAATATATATATATATATATATATATAAAAAAAATATATATATAAAAATTGAAGGGAAACCAGAAGGATAAAACATGAGAAAGAAAATTTACCCGGTTTTTTGAAAAATCTCGGTATTTACCCAAAAACAATTATTACAAAATAAGCCTAAATTTTTCAAAAAAGTGACATCCTATTGCTAAAACAATCACGAACTACGCGGGTCTGATTCTCCGCGGATGTGAGATACGTAGGCAACCTTCATCGGGTCCGGCCCCCATTTTTCAAAAATTCAAAAAATGTTTTATTTTAATTTCTTATCAAAATCCAAAAATATTTTCGCTCTTATTTAGAAGTCTTTCTTTCGAAAATTCCCAAAAACAAAAATTCAAAATTCAAAAAATATTTTCTTTCTTCTTTAGAAGTCTTCCAAAAAAACATAGAAACCCAAAGACATACTTTCTTTCTTAGGAGAATCATGGTCTGAATTGTATAAGAGTAAGAGTTAGTTTATTTACTATATTCCTGATTTCCCTGAACTACGTAATGGTCTGATTCATGCGGCGTCATGATACGTAGGCAATCTCATCGGATGCGATCATAACCATAACTAATCTTAAAAAGAAAAAAATATTGAATAATAATAAATAAGAAAAGAAAAGAAAAGAGAGCGCTAAATTCAAGATGAAAATAAACCAATAAGCTGGGATGAAGCATGAAGCCTTCCAAACTCATTCTAGAAATGAAAATGGCATTACGTGCATGACATACAATGTGTGATTAATATCTGCAAAATGCCTAACTCTAACACGTTTGTTGTTTGTCATCTATAAAGATAAAGTTAAAACAGAGGTGGTTGGTTTGTGGTTTAAACTGGGGACTCACCCTTACAACAGGAGATCAAAAGGAAAATGTAGAATGGCAAACAACAGTAAAAATGAGTCAAATAATGATGATGTCCATGGACAATTGGTCGAACAAGGTTCAAGACTAGTTGAATAAGTAAGAGTGTTGAAACAACAATTGACAGAGATGTACCAAGCTTGGGTGAATGGACAGGCACCTCCCCCACTACCCATAGGGCCTTCAAATAATGTTCATAATGTGTAAGTTGAAAATCAAGTGCCCATCTCCATAACAAGTAACCCATTGTACCAACCTGGAATCAGTCCGAGCATTAACCTTCCCACGATCCCCAGTACCTCCATTCCACGTCCTCCAACTGCACCCCTCAAAAATGACCCACCTACTATACCCATTGTCCATACTTTCACTATTCCTCAACCGGCTCTCGCTTAAAAGCTCAACAATGATCCACAACTTAATGCTCACGATGCCCAACATTACTCTCCATAACTGGCTTTCAAGGTTACATATTCATACAAGCATACTCCTCAGAGCATGTCCCCAGTTGAGATCGAAAATCCCGACAAGAATATGGAACAAGAGGAAATGACCAGAAAAATGAAGAGCCTGGAACAAACCATGAGAAACATACAGGGTTTGGGAGGCCACAAGAGAGTTTCGTTTAACGATCTATGCATGTTTCCCCATGTTCATTTTTCACCCGGCTTCAAGGCACCCAACTTTGACAAGTATGACGGGCATGGTGATCTCGTTGCCCTTTTGAAGAGGTATTGTAACCAACTAAGGGGGGCAGGAGGCAAAGAAGAATTTCTTATGAATTATTTTGGGGAAAGTTTGACAGTAATTGCATCAGAGTGGTTCATAGATCAAGACATCTCTCACTGGCACGTTTGGAACGATATGGCTCAAGATTTTGTCCTACAATTTTAGTACAATATTGATATAGTTCCAGACCGGTCTTCTCTTGTCAACATAAAAAAGAAATCAACAGAAATCTTTAGAGAATATGCAATCAAGTGGAGAGAGCAGACCGCTAGGGTAAAACCACCAATGAAAGAGGCAAAAATGATTGACTATATTCTTCAAGCTCAGGATCCTGATTACCTCCATTACATGTTGGCTACCATTGGTAAACCTTTCGCTGAGCCGATTAAGATTGGTGAAATAGTTGAGAATGGCATGAAGTCAAGAAAAATTATGAGTCAGTCAGCCCTTAAGGCGACCGCGCAAGCAATTCAAAGCGGGTCAGGCAGTTTCGGAAATCGAAAAAAGAAAGAGGAAGGATCCATACAGGATGACAGTGATGAAGTTTGCTAGGGTCTCAAAGAGATGTTCTATGAGATTAATATGGTTCAAGTTGGTGAGGGCCCCAGCCAGGAAAGTGTTCAGCTCATTGGTCCAGATACCTTGCTCAACAACTTAGAAGCAACTCCTCTTCCCATCAGGAAGGAGCCTTGGTAGTCTTTTTTGTTACTTTTTATGTATTTGGATTATTTTAAGGGTTGTAATCCAGATATTTTAGTTTAATTTCTTTGATTTGATGTTAACCCTTCTACCCTTTCAAATTCAGTGAAATGAAGTTCCATTTTCTTAGTAAAATTCTATCTTTTCCTTTTCCTGATTTTTGTTAATTTCTTATCCTTTTCAGTTTCGTTAATGTTGGCTTTAAAAACATGACATCCATGCAAAATTCATGCCCAGATCTTAAAAAGTTGTCTAATATCGAAATAATGAATCAATAAGTTGAGATTCCCTCTCTCCTAATCATTGTTGAATCAGGGATCGAAGACACTAACTGGGTCAAGTCTCGATTGGAAAAGTTGAGTTTAATTGATGAAAAGCGTTTGGCGGCAGTTTGTTTTGGTCAATTATACCAACAAAGAATGGCATGCGCTTACAACAAGAAAGTGCTCCCAAGACAATTTGAGCTAGGACAACTTGTTTTGAAACGTATCTTTCCGCACCAGGAAAAGCAAAAGGAAAGTTCGCCCCAAATTGGCAAGGTCCTTACCTCGTCAAGAAAGTATTATCAAAAGGAGCTCTACACTTGGCAGATATAGAAGGAAAGGTGACTGATATATCCGTCAATGTGGATGCGGTCGATAGATACTATGTCTGACATAACTTTGTTGGGGAATTTTTATACTTAGCATTCTCAGGTTGGGATGACGAAAGGCAATCATTCTCGCTACCCAAACACTGGTCAACCCTAGTTAGCCCTTTGAAGCCTTGTTTATATTCCTTTGTTTCCCCTCTTTTGGAACCAATGAACTTAATCTTTTAAAAAAAATCAAATCAAAAAAAATCAAAACAAGTTCATGTTAATTGAACTACATCCGGCCTGATTCCGAAAGGATACGTAGGCAGCCTCACTTTGGGGGTTTGGTCACATAAAAACAAAAGTTCACATTTCCCAGTATTCAAAGAAACTGGGGCATGATTTTATTTTATTTTTCAACGGTTTTTCCGTCAAAATAGTTCCAAAAGTTGTAATTCAGTGGAATAGTTCTTTTTACCCTTCCCTGTTAAGACCTTATGATCAACTTTCGAGAATGCCAAGTCAGTATACTACGAGCAATGCCTCAGCCATCGTAAAGAGAGAAAAATAAAATGAGAGAGTCTTATTGGTGAAAACCCTCACGGGCACTATAAGGCGATAGTGAGTTGAGAGAAATGCAAATGACAGAGGTCAATTGGTGAAAACTCACAAATGGCATCGTTGATCGATTCATGACTTCATATATCCCGGCACAAGCATAGTTAAGACAAAGACCTCAGTTTCAAAGTGAATTTTACAACGGATTTTGAGAATTAGACGGTTCAAACAGATCGGGCATCCAGTCCAAAGTGAATGTCATGTTCATTGATGTCAGCATATTCCTCCAGGTAAGTCCTTTTTATTTTTATTTTTCTTCTCTGAAAGTTACACTTCTTGATTAAGTTGTAATATTTATTAGTTCACCTTCTTGTTTTCTTTCGTACTATTCTTTTTGACTCTCTTTCAGTCTAATTTTGTCAAAGCAAAGAAAAGAAAAGGCTGCAAAATTGATTATAGTTTCCCCGTTATATAAAGCAAAGATTGATGGACATAAACTGTATGGGCAAAGGCATAAAGCCATCTTTGAATTTCCATGACGAGCAAAAGGCTTGAATGACTGAACAATGTGTCAAAAATCAACAAAGTTACTCAATTAAAAGTTGTTTTGGGAGCAAGATTGTTTGCACCATAAACACACATCGTGATAGGCACAAAATAGTCAAGTGTTGATGTTGAGAAAGAAGATCTTCAGAAAATAAAGACAGAATCTCCCGGCAATTTGTACGACCATTGACAAAGTCAATTTTTCTAACAAGTATAATGGACGCAAGGTTAAGTCGCCCAAGAAATCAAGGCCACAAACTGACCACCATTTTAAAACGAACGAATTTTTCTTTTTCCAGAATAGGAACATAACAATTTTAGGAAACAGTTCGTGGAAAGACGAACACCACCAAGTGTAGTTCTCAAATCCTTAGTTTTCTTCTAATATACATGTAATCATGTTATTATTAGTTTCATTATAGGGAATCAATACCCTATCTTCAACACAGGGTACCATTATTTTTTGCCTACATAGGGTACAACATTCCTTAGTAGAATCTTAGAGAGCCAACAACCTCACCTTATTGCCAACACAGGGTACTACATCCCCTGGTTGCATTTCTTATTGCTAACATAGGGTACTACATATGCATTTTGCCAACATAGGGAATGACATTCTCTAGTAGCATCTCAGAGCGCCACGAGCCATATCCTATCACCAACACAGGGTACTACATACCCTAGCTGCATTATATTCTGCCAACATAGGGTACGACATTCCCTAGTAGCATCTCAGAGCGCCACGAGCCTCATCTTATCACCAACACAGGGTACTACATCCCCTGGCTGTATTACTTTTGCCAACATAAGGTACGACATTCCCTAGTAGCATCTCAGTGTGCCACGAACCTCATCTTATTTCCAACACAGGGTACTACATCCCCTGGCTGCATTAATTTTTGCCAACATAGGGTACGACATTCCCTAGTAGCATCTCAGAGAGCCACGAGCCTCATCTCATTGCCAAACACAGGGTACTACATCCCCTGGTTGCATTTTATTGCCAACATTGGGTACGACATTCCTTAGTAGCATCTCAAAGCGCCACGAGCCACATCCTATCACCAACACAGGGTACTACATCCCATGGCTGCATTACTTTTTGCCAACATAGGGTACGACATTCCCTAGTAACATCTTAGTGTGTCACGAGCCTCATCTTATCGCCAACACAGGGTACTACATCCCCTGGCTGCATTATTTTTCGCCAACACAGGGTACGACATTCCCTAGTAGCATCTCACAGTGCCACAAGCCTCATCTTATTGAAAACACATGGTACTACATCCCCTGGTTGCCTTCCATCTTGTTAAAATAGGGTACAACATCCCCTATTATCAAAAAGAAAAAAAAGCCCATTTCTCTTTCAATTCTTTATTCTGCAATAGCAAAGATAGTTCAATGTGTTTTCAATAACTCATAAAAATTTCTCTGTGCAAAATTGGGGCAGAAAATTTTTGTTCATTTTGTTTGTTTGTGATGGCAGGTAGGTTTTTCTGCAAAGCACGGATTGGATGTGCAAAAATAAGATTTCAACTTCGCCAGAGAAAGTGGAACATTTGATCTCAATACCAGCCGAACCAGCTTTGACATAATGCATGCAGAGACATAGAATTTCAAGATCCATCTTCTTATCACATGATCAAGAAGCAGGCCTGTGATAATATTCCATAGTTTGTTACATTGTGGGCATCAAGTTTCAGTCTAAAGTCAATAGGGGGAGCAGGTCAAAAATCAAGACAAGATTCCAGATGGCATTTACATAGGGAATTTTGTAACTCTTAGATTTCAAGAATATGTAATTTTCTTTTCATTTTGATGTAACAGTAGGAACAACGGACCGGAACTTCGACGGAACTTCGTTCAACTCTCCATCTAAGCATACTCCATTATCCTTCTTCTACTTGAACTACACGTGACATGATTCCCCTATAACCCGGGATATGTAGGCTTCCTAAAATCAAGGCTCGGTTGCAACCCATTTTTCTCTTCTTTTCCTTTTTAAATAATAGTGAGGTCAAAAACCAGTCACCTTGTTCATTTTCTTTGCCTGAAAACTCTTCATGTTTCCAAGCAAAGAGGGGCATGCTGTGAACAAGTAATTTTTTACCACACTCAAATTCTATACTATTATAATGTAAATATTTCTTTTAGGTTTAATGTTGATATTTTAACATTTTATCTTAATCTTAATAGGTTTTATTTAAGAAATTAAAAAATACTCACACTCTTAGAGTATAAGTTTTATTTCTATTTTTTTTTAAAAGAAAAAAAAGAAAATTCACTAATATATATATATACACACACCATCACACACACAAAAAAGTCAATAATAAAAACAACAAAAAATCTATAAAAAAAAAAATTCTCCAACAAAAAAACAGTAACGACCAGACCAGTCATTTTGAGATCTAGCGCGTCGTTCGGCGGTTTGAGGATATGAGCAGCTTCGTGTCAGGTATTATGACTCGTAGGCGTGGTCGAAGTTGAATTTCGGGAAGTTCGGAGTCAAATTGGAAAGAAAATTCTCATTTCGGAAGCCTTAAGTTGGAAGAATTGGCTAAGATTGAAATTTTGAGTAAACAATCTCGGAATCAAGATTTGAAGGTTCCGACAGGTTCGTATGATGATTTCAGACTTGGGCTTATATTTGGTTTGATCGGGTTTTGGATAACCCGAGAGCATTTCGGCATATATTGTGGAAGTTAGCATTTTAGAAGGAATTTCATAAGTCTGGGTTGAAAGGCATTTCAGTGATATAGATGTCCGTTTGGGATTTCGAGTCTGGGAATAGCTCCGTAAGGTGATTCTGGAGTTGGGAGCGCAATCGGAAGTGAATTCGGATGTCCGTAGGTTATTTTGAAGTCATTTGGCTAAAGATAGAAATTTGAAGGTTTTTGAGAAATCTGACCGGAAGTGAAAATTTTGATATCAGGGTCGGAATGCAATTTCGAAAGTTGAAACAGGTCCGTAATATTGAATGTGACTTGCGTGTAAAATTTAAGGTCAATCGGACGTGATTTGATAGGTTTCGGCATCGAATGTAGAAGTTTCAAGTTCTAAAGTTCATTAAGCTTAAATTGGGGTGCGATTCATGATTTCAACGTTGTTTGATATGATTTGAGGCCTCAAGCGAGTTCGTATCATGTTTTGGGACATGTTGGTATAATTGGTTAAGGTTCCGAGGGCCTCGGGTGGATTTCGGAAGATTAACGGAATAGATTTCGGACAAAGGAGCTGCTGATTTTCTGCTGCAACAGCTGGTTTTGGACAGCAATTGGTGCGATCGCATACCGACTTTGGAAGCTCATATCTCAGAATATATAAAGAGTTATATGGTGTACAGCCTATCAAATGAAAGATCTTCGAGTCCAGTTTCTAAATATTCAATCCGTTTGTCATTTGAATATTCTTACAAGTAGTTATGGGCGTTTCAAAAGAAGGTGTACAGCAGGGGGAAATTGTAATAGAATGTACAACCTGCACAGTACAAGGTACAACTCGATGAAGCACCTGGGCAGATTGTTTTTAAAACGAGTTTGGCCCATTTCTTTCATTTGGATTGGACGATTTTGGAGAGCTCAAGGAGGAATTTTCACCAAGCAACACTAGGTAAGTGATTTCTTCCTATTTTTGAGTTAAATATGTGGTCTTACATGGATTTAGACAAGGAAAATTAGTATAAATTTGGAATTTTTGGGGAAGAACTAGAATTTGGAATTTTGGACTTTTACCATGAATTTAAGCATGAAAATTAGAGTAAATTGTATATTTGAGTTAGTAAAGGTATGGGTAGAATTTATCTTCGAGAAATTTCGAAATCCGGGTACGTGGGCCCGAGGGCATTTTGGTCAACTTTTCGAACGGAATTGGAAAATTATATAATTTGAATTGTTACAAGTATTAGAGTGAGTTTTTATTGGTTTGCCCGCTATTTGAATAGTTTTGGGGCGTTGTGCATCAATTGGAGTCGTCGGAAGGGCTTGGAAGCCGGTTATGGAATTTCGGAGCGAGATAAGTCTCCTTTCTAACTTTGTGAGGGGGAATTGTGCCCATAGGTAAACTAATTGAATGAGTGCTACTATTTGCGGGGGCTACGTACGTACGAGGTGACGGGAGTCCGTGCGTAGCAACTAATATGCTTGTGCCTGGGTAGTCTAGAACCCACTAGCATGCCTTACTTGTTGTACTTGGGATCTTGTCAACGATATTAGACTGTTAATATTATCGAATTAGTAATTTAATACCTAATAAGGTTAGAGATTACTTTTCTTAATCATTTAGAAAGAGAATTGATTCTTCCTTGCATAATTGTGTTCCTGATAAAATTGTAATATTTAAAACCGTATCAAATTTGGCAAATGAAATTCCAGAAATGATTTAAATATTATCTTCATGTTCATTTAAAGAGAATTTTATCACTTCCTTGAGAAACTATTTTCTTGATAAAAATGTGGATTTATTGTGTGAATATGTGTATCTATGAGTACCTGAGTCGCATGTATGATTCACGAGCAGGATAACTCTATTATTTATAATGATTGTGTCGCATGATCGATCGCGAGCTGGGGAAATAGATGCATCTATGGTTCGAGCCGTTCGACCTTTCGACAGTGCAAATTTTAATATTGTTGGTCCGCGTCGTTCGACCCTCGGCATTTCTTGCGCATGATAATTGATGCGTACTTTTATGTGATTTATACATGTTTACTGGCCTGAAAATTATAAATTGTCAACTGAAATGACGAATATTTAAATTCTTAATTGTGAAGGAAGTTGTTGCTTCTTATCACTACGTATTCAATTGCCCATGATATTCATGCTTAGTGTCTCCCTTTATTTTTATTAAATTGACCTCTAGCAAGTGTCAAATTCAACCTCTCGTCACTACCTCTCTGAGGTTAGGCGGGATACTTACTGGGTACACGTTATTTTCGTACTCATGCTACACTTGCTGTGCATTTTTATTGCACAGGTACATTCACAGATAGTGGTCCTGCTTGACGCAGTGATGTGGCTGGCTTGGAGACTTAGACGAGCTGCACCATACGGAGACGACCCGCAGACGACAGAGTCCCCTTCGGATGTATTGTACTTTGTTTCTAAATTTCTTGTCCAATTTTTATGTCGGACAAGCATTGTAGTATCTGTATAATTCTTAGAAAATTTGCTCATGCACTTGTGACACCGGATTCTGGGATGTATTACATTAAAAATGGATTATTAAACTATCGCATTTTCTTAATGGATTTTTATTCAATTATTATGTAATAAAGTGAAGGGTAATGATTTCAGGTATTATAATAAAGGTTTCATTAATTTTTAAGTGTTGGCTTGCCTGACCGTGGGGTCCGGCGCCATCACGACCCTTACGGATTTTGGGTCGTGACAACGTGGTATCAGAGCACTAGGTTCCCTTAGGTCTTACGAGTCACGAGCAAGTCTAGTAAAGTCTTGCGGATCGGTACAGAGACGTCTGTACTTATCTTCGAGAGGCTACAGGTCTATTAGGAGTACTTCCCTTCTTGATTCCTCATCGTGCGATTTGATTCCTTTTAGGCTTATGCATACATTTCTTCTTACTCAATCTTACGCGTCATGAAGTTCTTGCTATAAATCGGTAATTGAGTAATTGTAATGGTACCTCAGATGGGGTGCAGGATGTTTCTCCCTTCGAAGTTGATTGGGTCTATTGTCGTTGCTCTGCGGAAGGATATTATGTTGTTCAGCTCAGTAGTTGTGTTTATGAGAGCTTTGAGGCTATGCTCAGGTCGTTATGCTGCTTATGATTGGTCACCGCACGGTATTGGCGTAGTGATGGGAAGCTTACCCATTTGTCGGGGTAGTGAATGATTTGAAAATGGGGTCTTCTCAGGGCGTGATTTCGAGATTTCAGTATTTTAGTTCCGGCGGAGGATGGGCGATTGGACTATGAATGATCAAGTTTGGGTGACAAAGTAGGAAGACTTGGTGTTTTCAAGTAAGGTGGAGTATTCACCTGTGATGTGATATCGTCGTCTTTGATCGAATAAAATGTGTTAAGTTCGTCGGTGTTATAGTTTCTTCGGTTGCATGGGGTCAGAGTTTTATGAAGAAGAATTGAAGAAGCGGTTTTCAAAGATCGTGGTGTGCGGTGGTTCAATATTGAATAAGTATTTCTAATGAATGCGGCTCGAGAAAGATGATCTTCGGGAAGGCCTAAGGTTGTGGTGATCTGCTGGTTTAAGTGCTACAGAGAATGAATTTGAATTGAGGCAACAACTGGGCAGCATACGATGAAGGAAGATATGTGAGAAGTGCTAGGCAGTGGTTCCATTTCTAGGAGGCTAGGTGTAAGAAGCGAAAGTCGAGCAGTCGCGTAGAGGGGGATCTTGACCAAAGTAGGAGAGCGGCAGCATAGTGGTGAATTAGAAGATATTGTAGCGCATTTAGTAGATGTCCATGAGGAGTGGACAGACTGGTAAAGTTTGTCAATGAGAACAGGCTTAGGATAGGGTATTGATGTTGTAGAGAGTGTACAGTACAGCGTCATTGCAAGGTGTTAGATGTAATTTCCACAGGTGGGTTAACTCCTGTGAGCAGGTTAGCGGTCGTGCAGTGGGCAAGTTTCTGCGAGGAATTCTAGTGGCCATTCGGTAGGGGCCAAATATATGAATAATGCTAGAGAATTTGAGTATTCATGGAATGCTAACAGGAGTATTTAGAAGGATTTGATGGGTTGGTGGAGCAAGATCATGTCAGCAATGAAGAAAGAATTTTGGTGGGGTCCAGAGTGGTGCAAGGAGTAACTTCAGGCTAAGTGGGAGAGTCCTACCGCCTGCAATTGGGTTGCAGGATTATCTTCTCATGGGGTTGCGGATTATCGGCGTATTGGCAAGTTATTACAGCTAAGGGGAAAGGAGTAAAATGGTAATTGTGCATGGGATTTGATAAATGTGTGCAAAAGTTGGCCCTATTGGACCAGGGTTAGGCTTTGGAAGATTCAGAATTTATGCTTAACGCATAGGCGAGTTATAAGGGTAGTGACTCAGTCATGTGCTTCATTGAGAAGGTGTTCATGTGCTAGAAGAGCCTTGGAGTTTATTTTATTCGGGGTCAGTCAGAGTGGGTGACTCTCAATAGTGGTCCTAATGAATTCGAAGTTAAGAATGCAGTGTTTAAGGGTTTCAAGCAGCAGTATGATTAAGAATCGAGCTTTTGCAGCGTAATTTCTAAGAAAGGGAAAACGGTTAGAGTGTTCTATGTTATTTTCAGCGTGCAGAAGAGTATTGGAGGAGTGAGAGAAATAAACTCCGGATTGTAGAAAGATTATCAAGAGGGTATGAAACGGTGTCACAACCCCAAATCCTAACAGGTCCTGATGGCGCCTATCGTGGAACTAGGCTAGCCAACCATCACCTAATTACTCATTCGTTCTATTATAATACTTCAAAAAACCAACAATAAGCAGCAAACAAAACATCAAAAAAATCTCTTTAAGCCTTTACGCCCCAATAATAATCTAACATTCTAAACAATCCTCTCAAGACTGGAGTCAACATGGTCATGAGCATCTAAGAAAATAAACTAACTCTGCTAATGTCTTAATCAATGTCTATGAAATAAATACTAATACCAATAAAGGAAGGGAAATGGAGAAGTTGCGGACACTGAACAGCTACCTCGAAATCCCGTAAGTTGCTGAATACGAACGAAGACAGCTACTGCTTCGAACCGGTACCTGGATATGTGCACAGAGGCACAGGGAGTAATGATGAGTACGCCAACTCAGTAGTAATGAAAATAAATCACAGTCTAAGAAATACGAAACACACAGCACAGATACACCAATTCACAAAAACAGTAAAACACCAAGTCACCATAAAGTATTCATCAAATACATAAGTTAGAAAACCAATTTCCAGAAATCCTTTGAAACAAGTATAATTTCAATATATCTCAGTAAAACTCTCAGTAAAATCAGTTTGAAAAACGAAATAAATCACAGTCAAAAACTCAGTAAAATCATCAAAAATCTGCCCCTCGGGCCACAATCATTTCTCGTAACAATTTCCCTCAGCACCTCACGATCACTCAGTATCAACCCAGCGGGCAACCTCACAGTCACTCAGTATCAGCCCAGCAGGCAACCTCACAGTCACTCAGTATCAGCCCAGCAGGCAACCTCACAGTCACTCAGTATCAGCCCTGCGGGCATCAGTCGCACTCAGTAGGTACCTGCACTCACTGGGGGTGTACAAACTCCGGAGGGGCTCCTACAACCCAAGCGCTATAACAAGCCACATCATGGCATAAATTACTCACAATATTGGCCCTTGGCCAGCCACATCATGGCATAAATCACTCACAATATTAGCCCTCGGCCTCTCACGTATCATAAATCCTCACAATATTGGCCCACAGCCTCACTCAGTCAGACACTCTCAACATGCCACTCGGGCCATCATTATACCGGTTTCTCTACCCAAACCATTGTTTCGTTTTTTTTCAAGAACTAATATCAAAATACTCTGAGTGTCAAAACAATTATTTGAGTGAAAATCATAACATATCAAGTGAGTAAAATAGTAAAAACAGCCCCCAAGGGGTAAACAGAACGACACTAGGCCCCAAACATGGCTTGCAGCCCAAATTATATCAAAGTATATCAATATTATTAAGCATAGGCTTTAAAATCGGGTTTGCAACTCAATAGTTGCCTAAAAAGGAATATATTTCAAAATTTTCAATCTTTGCATTCCAAAATCCGTGAACGGATGCATAGGCCGGGATTTCATACCCTCAGGACAGGATTTAAAGAGATTACTTACCTCAAACTAGCCCGAAAAGCTACTCTGCAACCCGCTTGCCTCTCGAATCAATTTCTGAGCACTTCAAATCTATAAAGATCAGATTTTTACCATCAAATTATGCTAAAGGAATGAATTCCAATCGAAAAGTACCAATTTTAGCATAAAACCCGAATTTAGCCAAAACCCGACCACCGTGCCCGCGTCTCGGAACTCGGCAAATTTTATACTAAAATATTCTTCATTATCTCATGAGTCCGTACATATAAAGAATGATAAAATTGGAGTTCGTTTGACCCCTCAAATTGATCCCTAAAGGTCTCATAATCTCAAGCCCTAACCCCATCTTTTCCTACTGATTTTCTTGAATTAAACACTGATATTATGTTCCTTAATCACCTATAATCTAGTTTTACGGTCCAAAATACTTACCTCAACGAAGAACACTGATTTCCCCTCTTCAAAATCGCCTCCAAGCTCTTTTCCCATTCAAAAATGGTGTTAAAAGGTTTAATGGTCGCGGAGGATTTTAATTTATACTTTTTGCCCAGGGGTTCCGCACCTATGGCCTTATTAGCGCACCTGCGGTCCTAGGTGTGCATATGACTTAAACCCTCGATTTCTGCACTTGCGGTTGCTTCTTCGCACCTGCGCTTCCGCAGGTGCGGCCACTCGTCTGCACCTGTGACCCCTTCACGGACAGCCAAATCTGCACCTGCGCAAGGTTTTCGCACCTGTGGACCTCGCGCCTGCGGTCCTCCTTCTACAGGTGCGACCACACCAGCAGTGGTGCACCAGCAGCATATTTGCTGCATATTTCCAACTCCGAACTTCCCGTTAACCATCCGAAATCAATCTTGAGCCCCCAACCAAATATACCAAAATATCATATATGATCATTCAAACTTAGTTGTACTCCCAAAACACTAAAAATAACATCAAAACACCAAAATCACATCAAATTCAAGCCTAAGAACTTTGAAATTTCTAAAATCCACCAACGATCCCGAAACTATCCAAAACAACTCCGATTGACCTGAAATTTTGCAAACATATCCAAAATGACATTATGATCCTGTTCCAATTTTCGGAATTCCATTCCGACCCTGATAGCCTATTTTCCACTATCGACCGAAAATCACCAAAAACTAATTTTCGCCAATTCAAGCCTAATTCTACACCGTATATCACAAAAATATTATGAACACATTCCTAAGTCCCAATCACCTAACGAAGCTATCCGAACTGTAAAATCTGCATTCCGAGGTCGTTTACCAATAAGTCAACTCTCAGTTGACTTTTTGAACTGTAAGGCCATTTTTAAAGACTAAGTGACTAAATTCTCATTATAATTATTCCGATTTCGAGCCTACCAACTCTAACACATCAAGAACAGTTTAACCAAGCTATGACGAGGCAATAACAGTAATTATAATGCAAGTTCTACGTAACGACCGACCAGATCGTTACATTCTCCCCCTCTTAAACAAAGTTTCATCCTCGAACGGATCTAGAAACGTACCTGGAGTCTCAAACAAGTTAGGATATTTGCTCTGCATCTCTCGCTCAGTCTCCCAAGTAGCCTCCTCCACTGGCTGACCTCTCCAATGTACTTTCACTGAAGCTATATTCTTAGACCTCAACTTTTTGATCTCGCGAGCTAAAATTGCTACTGGCTCCACCTCATATGACATATCACCCTCGAGCTGAACTGTGCTGAAGTCTAACACATGAGACGGGTCACCAACATACTTCCTGAGCATCGACACATGAAATACTGGATGAACACTCGATAGGCTAGGTGGCAAGGCAAGTCTGTAAGCCACCTCTCCAACCTTCTGAAGTACCTCAAAAGGACCAATAAATCATGGGCTCTGCTTTCCTCTCTTTCCGAACCTCATAACACCCCTCATGGGTGATACTTTCAGCAGTACCTTATCGCCTTCCATAAAAGACACATCCCGGACCTTCCGGTCTGCATAACTCTTCTACCTAGACTGCGTCGTGCGAAATCGCTCCTGAATCAACTTCACTTTCTCCAACGCATCCTGAATCAAATATGTGCCCAATAACTTAGCCTCACCAGGATCGAACCAACCAACCGGAGATCTACACCTCCTATAAAAAATAAGCCTCATACGGGGCCATCTGAATACTGGACTGGTAGCTGTTATTATATGAAAACTCCACTAGTGGCAGAAACTGATCCCATGAACCACCAAAATCAATCACACAAGCCTGTAACATATCCTCCAAAATCTGAATAGTCCGTTCTGACTGCCCGTCGGTCTGAGGATGAAATGCAGTGCTCAACTCTACATCAGTACCTATACCTCTCTGTACGACCCTCCAAAACTGAGATGTGAACTGAGTGCCTCTGTCAGAAATAATAGAAACCAGAACTCCATGCAATCGGACAATCTCCTTAATATACCAGTTAATCGCTCTGAAGTATAAGAAGTACCAACAGGAAGTAATTGCGCAGACTTGGTCAATCTATCCACAATGACCCAAATAGCATCAAAACCCTTCGAAGTCCGTGGAAGCCCAACTACAAAGTTCATAGTAATCCGCTCCCACTTCCACTTCGGAATATCTACCCTCTGAAGTAATCCACCTGGTCTCTGCTGCTCATACTTGACTTGCTGGAAGTTGAGACAACGTGATACATACTCAACAATATCTCTCTTCATCCGTCTCCACCAATACTATTGTCTCAGATCCTGATACATCTTCGTGGCACCCGGATGAATGGAATATCGCGAGCTGTGAGCCTCTGCTAATATCAACTCTCGAAGCCCATCCACATTGGGCACGCAAATACGGCCATGTATCCTGCTAACACCGTCATCACCAATAGCCACATCCCTGGCATCATCTAGATGGACCCTATCCTGAAGTACTAACAAATGCGGATCATCATACTACCGAGCTCTAATCTGATCAAAGAGAGAAGACCGGGAAGCCATGCTAGCTAATACCCACGGAGGGTCTGACAAATCCAATCTCACCAACTGACCCGCCAAAGCCTGAACATCAAGTGCTAAAGGTCACTCTGTTGCTGAAAGGTATGCTAGACTCCCCAAACTCTCGGCCCTGCGACTCAAGGCATCAGCCACTACATTGGCCTTCCCCGGATGATACAAAATAGTGAGATCATAATCCTTGAGAATCTCCAACCATCTCCTCTGACGCAAATTCAAATCCTTCTGCCTCAGCAGATACTGCAAGCTACGATGGTCAGTGAAAATCTCACATTGTACCCCATACAAGTAATGCCGCCAAATCTTTAAGGCATGAACAATGGCAACTAACTCAAGGTCGTGCACTAGTTAATTCTTCTCGTGAACCTTCAACTGTCTAGATGCATAGGCAATCACCCTACCATCCTGCATCAATACCGCTCCCAATCCAACTCTACAAGCATCACAATAGACTGTGTAAGAACCCGAACCAGTAGGCAAAACCAATACCGGAGTTGTGGTCAATGTTGACTTGAGCTTCTGAAAGCTCTCCTCACACTCATCAGACCATCTGAATGGAGCACCCTTCTGGGTCAATCTGGTCAATGGTGAATCAATAGAAGAGAATCCTTCTACAAAGCGACGGTAATATCCCGCCAGACCAAGGAAACTCCTAATCTCAGTAGATGAGGACGGTCTGGGCCAACTCTGCACCGCCTCGATCTTATTCTGATCAACCTAAATACCCTCACTAGACACCACGTGCCCCAATAAAGCTACTGAACCAAGTCAAAACTCACACTTGGAGAATTTTGCATAAAGTTTCTCCTCCCTCAACCTCTGTAACACAACCCTCAAGTGTTGAGCATGCTCTTCCTAGCTACGGGAATAAACCAGGATGTCATCAATGAACACAATGAAGAACGAATCAAGGTAAGGCTGAAAAACATTGTTCATCAATTGCATGAACGTGGCTGGAGCATTGGTCAGCCCAAATGACATAACCAGAAATTCATAATGACCATATCTGGTCCTGAAAGCAGTCTTCGGAATGTCAGAATTTCGAATCTTCAGCTGGTGATACCCCAACCTCAAGTAAATCTTGGAGAACACCTTAGCTCCCTGAAGATGATCAAATAAGTCATCAATACGAGGCAAAGGATACCGGTTCTTCACCGTAACCTTATTCAGCTGTCTATAATCAATGCACATGCGCATCGAACATCCTTCTTCTTCACAAACAACATCGGCGCACCCCAAGGCGACACACTAGGCTGAATGAACCCCTTATTTAAGAGTTCCTGAAGTTGCTCCTTCAATTCTTTCAACTCCGTTGGTGCCATGCGGTAAGATGGAATAGAGATAGGTTGAGTGTCTGGCACCAGGTCAATACCAAAATCAATATCCCTGTCAGGGGGCATGCCTGACAGGTCTGCAGGAAATACGTCCAAAAAATCACGGACTACAGAAACAAAATCAACAGAAGGAGTCTCACTACTAACATCCCTCACAAAAGCAAGATAATACTCGCACCCTTTCTCAACCATACGCTGAGCTTTCAAATAAGAAATCACTCTGCTAGGCACATGCTCTATAGACCCTCTCCACTCAACTCTTGAAACTCCGGGTATAGCTAGGGTCACGGTCTTAGCGTGACAATCAAGGATAGCATGACATGGTGATAACCAATCCATGCGCAGAGTTACATCAAAATCAACCATACTGAGTAACATCAAGTCTACTCGGGTATCCATACCCCCAATAGATATAAGACATGACCGATACACACGGTCCACAATAATAGTATCACCCACCGGAGTCGAAACATGAACAGACGTAACTAAAGACTCACGAGGCATATTCAGAAAGTGGGAAAAATAAGATGAAACGTACGAGTACGTGGAACCAAGGTCAAATAAAGCTAAAGCATCACTATGACAAACTGAGACGGTACCTGTAATCATCGCATCTGAGGCCATAGCATCAGGCCTAGCCTAAAGTGCATAAATACGTGGCTGGCCTCCACCTGCTCGACCTCCCCCTCTAGGGCGGCCTCTGGCTGCCTGACCACCACCCCTGGCTGTCTGAGTAGGTGGTGAAGTGACTGGGGCTGAAGTCGAGGGTTGAACCCTCTGCTGAGATGAACTACCACGACGATGGGGACACTGCCTCCACTCATGTCCGAACTCTCTACACTCATAACAACCACCTAGAGCTGGAGATGAAAACTGACGAGAACCCCTACCACCAGAAGAACCATGCATAGAAGAACCCTGATAAGATGATGCTCGGGCGGAGCTCTGATCTGGAAGGGCACTAAAAGATGAACGGACCTGATGAGAGCTGTGAGGACCCTGCCCCGAAGATACACCACTGTAAGTTGGGCGAACTGGCTGTGGAGGTCTAAATGGACGACCTCTGTTGTGCTGAAACTGCCCTCTAGAAGGGGCACCACTGAAGCTACCTGATCCCCGAGGATTTTTGGCCTCCCTCTCCTCAGGCTCTTGCCCACGAACCGACTCAATGTCCCGAGCAATGTCAACTACCTGCTCAAATATAGCTCCAGACACTCTCTCCCTGGTCATCAAAATCCGAAGCTGATACGTGAGACCATCTACAAACCTCCTGATACGCTCCCTGTCAGTAGGGACTAACTCCGAAGCATGTCTAGCCAACTCGGAAAACCTCATCTCGTACTGAGTAACTGACAACTCTTCCTGGTACAGCTGCTCAAACTATCTGCGCTGGTCCTCTCTGTGGGACTGAGGAACATACTTCTCCAAAATGATCGTGGAGAACTGCTTCCAGGTGAGAGGTGATGAAACAACCGGCCTGCGCCTCTCGAATGACTCCCACCAAGTGAAAGCAGCACCAGCAAACTGAAATGTAGCAAATGAGACCCCGCTGGTCTCCAAAATACCCGTAGTACGTAGTATCCTCTGGAACTTATCTAGAAACCCTTGGGAATCCTCGCCCTCTGTACCGCTGAAAGTCGGAGGCTGAAGTCTGCTGAACCTCTCCAGCCTGCGATGCTCATCCTCCGGCATAGCAGGAACCACATAGTCCTGAACTGGGGCAACCAGCTGGGTTGGGACTACCCCAGTGCCTGAATACCCTGTACAGCCTGCTCAGGTGTCCGGGCAGCTGGAGTCTGAACGCCTCCCCCGGCCTGAGCTGCAGTGGCAGTAGTAGATGTAGAGACTGCCTGAGCCAAACTGGCACACACCGTCAATATCTGAGCCACGGTCTCCTGAAGACCCGGAATAACCATAGGCACTACCGGTGCCTGAGCCTGTCCCGCTGGAGCACCATCGGCGGGAACCTGATCCTAAACAATAGGGGGATCCTGTGGTACTGTCCCGGCTGCTACGCGGGCTGGTCCCCTAACTCCACCGTGGCCCCGACGCCTTGTGGGTCTGGCTAGTGTCTGGTCATCCTGATCGGTGTTTCATGTCCTCACCATCTGTGAGTGAATGAAACGACATGAGTTTAGATTTCAAGAATCAATAGATTGGAACAAAAGAGTTCAAGAAAATAGAGATGTTTCCTAAGAGTTCTGCAGCCTCTCGAAGATAAGTACAGACGTCTCTGTACCGATCCGCAAGACTCTACTGAACCTGCTCATGACCGTTGAGTCCTATGCAACCTAGAGCTCTGATACCAACTTTTCACGACCCCAAATCCTACCAGGTCGTGATGGCGCCTATCGTGGAACTAGGCTAGCCAACCATCACCTAATTACTCATTCGTTCTATTATAATACTTCAAAAAATTAACAATAACCAGCAAACAAAACATTAAATAATCTCTTTAAGTCTTTACGCCCCAATAATAATCTAACATTCTAAACAATCCTCCCAAGACTGGAGTCAACATGGTCATGAGCATCTAAGAAAATAAACTAACTCTGCTAATGTCTTAATCAATGTCTATGAAATAAATACTAGTACTAATAAAGTAAGGGAAATGGAGAAGCTGTGGACGCTGAACAGCTACCTCGAAATCCCGTAAGCTGCTGAATACGAACGAAGACAGCTACTGATCCGAACCGGTACCTGGATCTGTGCACAGAGGCACAGGAAGTAATGATGAGTACACCAACTCATCAGTAATAAAAATAAATCACAGTCTGAGAAATACGAAACACACAGCACAGATACACCAATTCACAAAAACAGTAAAACACCAAGTCACCATAAAGTATTCATCAAATACATAAGTTCGAAAACAAATTGCCAGAAATCCTTTGAAACAAGTATAATTTCAATATATCTCAGTAAAATTCTCAGTAAAATCAGTTTGAAAAACGAAGTGAATCACAGTCAAAAACTCAGTAAAATCATCATAAATCTGCCCCTCGGGCCACAGTCATTTCTCGTAACAATTTCCCTCAGCACCTCACTATCCCTCAGTATCAGCCCAGCGGGCAACCTCACAGTCACTCAGTATCGGGCCCGCGGGCATCACTCGCAGTTAGTAGGTACCTGCGCTCACTGGGGTGTACAGACTCCGGAGGGGCTCCTACAACCCAAGCGCTATAACAAGCCACATCATGGCATAAATCACTCATAATATTGGCCCTCGGCCAGCCACATCATGGCATAAATCACTCACAATATTGGCCCTAGGCCTCTCACGTATCATAACATCCTCACAATATTGGCCTGCAACCTCACTCAGTCAGACACTCTCAACATGCCACTCGGGCCATCATTATACCGGGTTCTCGACCCAAAAGAGTGTTTCATTTTTTTTCAAGAAATAATATCAAAATACTCTAACTGTCAAAACAATCATCAAGAAAAGACTGAGTGAAATCATAACATATCAAGTGAGGAAAATAGTAAAAACCTCCCTCAAGGGGTAAACAGATCGGCACTAGGCCCCAAACATGGCTTGCAGCCCAAATTATATCAAAGTATATCAATGCTATTAAGCATAGGCTTTAAAATTGTGTTCGCAACTCAATAGTTTCCTAAAAAGGAATATATTTCCAAATTTCCAATCTTTGCATTCCAAAATCCGTGAACGGATGCATAGTCCGGGGTTTCATACCCTCAGGACAGGATTTAAGATATTACTTACCTCAAACTAGCCCGAAAAGCTACTCTGCAACACGCTTGCCTCTCGAATCAACTTCTAAGCGCTTCAAATCTATAAAGATCATATTTTTACCCTCAAATTATGCTAAATGAATGAATTCCAATCGAAAAGTACCAATTTTAGCATAAAATCCGAATTTAGCCAAAACCCGACCCCCGGGCCCGCTTCTCGGAACTCGACAAATTTTATACTAAAATGTTCTTCATCATCTCACGAGTTCGTACATATAAAGAATGCTAAAATCAGAGTGTGTTTGACCCCTCAAATCGATCCCTAAAGATCTCATAATCTCAAGCCCTAACCCCATCTTTTTCTACTGATTTTCTTGAATTAAACACTGATATTATGTTCCTTAATCACCTATAATCAAGTTTTAGGGTCCAAAATACTTACCTCAACGAAGAACACTGATTTCCCCTCTTCAAAATCGCCTCCAAGCTCTTTTTCTGTTCAAAAATGGTGTTAAAAGGTTTAATGGTCGCGGAGAATTTTAATTTATACTTTCTGCCCAGGGGTTCCACACCTGCAGCCTTATTAGCGCACCTGCGGTCCCAAGTGCGCACTTGCACATATGACTTAAACCCTCGATTTTCGCACCTGCGGTTGCTTCTTCGCACCTGCGCTTCTGCAGGTGCGACCACTCGCCCGCACCTGCGACCTCTTCACGGACAGCCTAATCCGCACCTGCGCAAGGTCTTTGCACCTTCGTACCTCGCGCCTGCGTTCCTCCTTCCGCAGGTGCGACCACATCAACAGTGGTGCACTAGCAGCAGATTTGCTGCATATTTCCAACTCCGAACTTCCCGTTAACCATCCGAAATCAAACGCGAGCCCCTCGAGCCCCCAACCAAATATACCAGCATATCATATATGATCATTCAAACTTATTTGTACTTCCGAAACACTAAAAATAACATCAAAACACCAAAATCACATCAAATTCAAGTCTAAGAACTTTAAAATTTCTAAAATGCACCAACGATGCCGAAACTATCCAAAACAACACCGATTGACCTGAAATTTTGTAGACATATCCAAAATAGCATTACGAACCTGTTCCAACTTTCGGAATTCCATTCCGACCCCGATTGCCTATTTTCCACTGCGACCAAAAACTAACTTTCACCAATTCAAGCATAATTCTACATCGGACATCACAAAAATATTTCGAACACACTCCTAAGTTCCAATCACCTAACGAAGCTAATCGAACCATAAAATCTGCATTCTGAGGTCGTTTACTAATAAGTCAACTCTCAATTGACTTTTCCAACTCTAAGGCTATTTTTAAAGACTAAGTGACTAAATTCTCATTATAATTATTCTGATTTCGATCCTACCAACTCTAACACATCAATAACAGTTTAAACAAGCAATGAAGAGGCAACAACAGTAATTATAATGCAAGTTCTACGTAATGACCGATCGGGTCGTTACAGACGGTTTGCGAGATTTAGACAGCATGGTCTCGTGAATCAAGGCCACTCGGGATGAGTGAGGATTGAGTTTGCTATGAGTTGCATGGGGTTACTATTATTTCTGAGGAAATTAAGGATGATTAAAAGAAGATAGACTGGTTAGCCATGGTTGAAATGGCACATGTACGGCAACGATCAGTTACTTCAATGTGATTAAGTTATGCATGAGGTTTGTGCCGGTGCGTGTGAGGCTTGTCGGTCGCCGTAATGGATTTTATTTGGAAGAATTCAAGTATTATGGCCTTCAGGTGTAGGAAGATCCTGGAAGGATTATGGTGGTATAGACTACTACTTAAGGATTTGCATATATTGTGATTGTGAGAATTCACTCGTGTGTTGTTATGGTTCTCTTGAATTGAGGTGAGAAAAGAAAAAAAAGGGGGGTTTTCTATAGGATGAAGTGTCCACCCTATTAGTAGTTCAGGAGTTATGATGGAATTCTGCGTGTCAGGTGCAGTAAGCAGTATGGAATTGGAAGTAAGGATCAAGATTGTGGTTCGGTGTTAACGAAGATGTCATGAGCTCGGATGAGCAAGAAAAAGGGATATGAATGTTTAGAGTAAGTTGGTGTTGTCTTCAGCGTCACCTGAGATCGATGTTTGGTGAAAGAGGCTTTATATCCTGGTTATGGGTTCTTGATTTGTTTTACAGTGTTAGTGTGGTCGGTGGTATGGATGTGCAGACTTGTTACCTCGTGTGAAAGGTCGTGGGAGCATGACCACGGGAAGATTGTATAAGTGTGACATGTAGTCACCTGATTGATTGAAGATTTAGACCAAGTATAAGGGAGTGCAATATTTCTTATTTGAGAATTTATGACTGGAAGGAGTTCGGTTCAGTTGGTTGTGTATTGTGGGGTGTTTGTCCCGACTATGATGGTTGTTCTTGCGTGTTATGAGAGAAAGTGGGTTATTATGGACCCAGGTAAAGCTAGTAGCCTAGTTCAGTGTGAGCGGAATCGTCTTGAGGGTTGTAAATGGATTCAATGTGGTTGTGGGCTCCATGTGAATCAGGTGTGTTCATTCCAGTATGGCGCTTCTCAAGAAGGGGCGTTGGAATATTAGATGTTGTTCTGTCTTCGTCCAATTCATGTAATATTATGATTGTGCCGTGTGAGTTGTGAAACGGCTTGATAATCCCTATGTGTTGAGTCTCCGTGTAGAGATGAGGTTATGTGAGCAGGAAAGCTATTGATATTCAGAGCATATATATCGCACCTCAATTGTGCTGGAGTTTGGTAGCGTATGGCTCTATCAGTCTCCCCAGGATGGTATTATGCGCTTAGCATGATCGTGATCGATATTCAGTAATTTGTAATAGTGAGCAATTTGGCTCGGTGTATCTTTCCTTATGTGAATTTCATGATGGGGACAGGTGGCACGCCGCCACGGGTATGTTATTTGGATCGGGTTGCACGCCACAACAGTATGATGTTGAGTAAGGTTCCCACATTTACTTTTCCTGTGTTTTGCTTCCTATTTTCTGAGGAAAGTGCATATTAGTTGCCTGAGTCGAGTAGTCCCTTCCTGAGTCATTTCTTTATGCATCATGTTCGAGTTGAGGCCTATTGGTGCGTTGTGGCGTCATGTGAGACTGTCGGTCATTCCTGGGGTAATTTATTGCCTGAGCAGTTTATATTGGGCGAGACGAAATTATGCTATCAGGGATCGGTGCGATAAGATTATGTGAAGTATATTACAGGACAACTACCATATTTTGGTTCGTAATGAGATGTTGATTTTAGTCAAGGGGAACGGTTCAATGTTTGGTTAACTCCGCAGTTGGTTAGAAATTTCTACACATCTCCTTCGTTGTGGTAGTATTGTCAGCATTATACCAGGATGTATGTATATATATATATATATATCAGAAGATGAACTTGGAACATCAGTATATATATATATCAGAAGATGCACTGGGAACATCAGATTCATGGGACTTTGGCTATTAAGGTTCAGGGAATGTCATTGTGGTTAGATGGTGAATTATGCGATACATGATGCTAAATCAGGAAAGGTACGCAGTCGTGTTCTGGTACCTCGTGTGGCAATTGATATGGTGTTCATATATTAGAAACAGGCATGGCAGAGAATTCCAGGTGTTGGAACTGGGTTCTAAGCTTATGGTATGGATAAAAGAGGATGTCTTCAGATTTTATCAAGCTAACGTATTCAACTGAGTGGTGGTAGAACAGGTAGGTGCACGAAGTGTTAAACAGTGATTTCAAGCAACTCCAGAGCAGTTCTTAGCACGTTCGAGGACGAACGCATGTTTAAGTGGGGTAGAATGTAACGACCCAACCGGTCATTTTAAGCTCTAGCGCGTCGTTTGGCGGTTTGAGGACATGAGAAGCTTTGTATCAGGTATTATGACTCGTAGGCGTGGTCGGAGTTGAATTTCGGGAAGTTCGGAGTCAAATTGGAAAGAAAATTCTCATTTCGGAAGCCTTAAGTTGGAAGAATTGACTAAGATTGAAATTTTGAGTAAACGGCCTCGGAATCAGGATTTGAAGGTTCCGACAGGTTTGTATGATGATTTCGGACTTGGTCATATGTTCGGATCGGGATTTGGATAACCCGGGAGCGTTTCGGCATATATTGTGGAAGTTAGCATTTTAGAAGGAATTTCACAAGTCTGGGTTGAAAGGAATTTTAGTGATATAGATGTCCGTTTGGGATTCCGATTCTGGGAATAGCTCCGTAAGGTGATTGTGGAGTTGGGAGCGCGATCAGAAGTGAATAGGATGTCCGTAGGTTATTTTGAAGTCATTTGGCTAAAGATAGAAATTTGAAGGTTTTTGAGAAATCCGGCCGGAAGTGGAAATTTTGATATCGGGGTCGGAATGCGATTCCAAAAGTTGGAGCAGGTCCGTAATGTTGAATGTGAGTTGCGTGCAAAATTTGAGGTCAATCGGACATGATTTGATAGGCTTCGGCATCGAATGTAGAAGTTTCAAGCTCTAAAGTTTATTAAGCTTGAATTGGGGTGCGATTCATGATTTCGACGTTGTTTGATGTGATTTGAGGTCTCAAGCGAGTTCGTATCATGTTTTGGGACATGTTGGTATAATTGGTTAAGGTTCCGAGGGCCTCGGGTGGATTTCGAAAGGTTAACGGAATAGATTTCGGACAAAGGAGCTGCTGATTTTCTGCTGCAACAGCTGGTTTTGGACAGAAATTGGTGCGATCGCAGAGCCGATTTTGGAAGCTCATATCTCGAAATATATAAGGATTTATATGTTGTACAGACTATCAAATGAAAGATCTTATAGTCTAGTTTCTAAATCTTCAAACCGGTTGTCATTTGGATATTTATACAAGGAGTTATGATCGTTTCAATAGAAGGTGTACAGCAGGGGAAAATTGTAATAGGATGTACAACCTGCACAGCGCAAGGTACAACTCGATGAAGCACCTGGGCAGATTGTTTTAAAAACGAGTTTGGCCCATTTCTTTCATTTGGCTTGGACGATTTTGGAGAGCTCAAGGAGGGATTTTCACCAAACGACACTAGGTAAGTGATTTCTTCCTATAATTAGTTAAATATGTGATCTTACATGGATTTAGACATGGAAAATTAGTATAAATTTGGGATTTTTGGGGAAGACCTAGAATTTGGAATTTTGGACTTTTACCATGAATTTAAGCATGAAAATTAGAGTAAATTGTATATTTGAGTTAGTAAAGCTATGGGTAGAATTTATCTTCGAGAAATTACAGAATCCGGGTACGTGGGCCCCAGGGCATTTTGGTCAACTTTTCGAACGGAGTTGGGAACTTATATAATTTGAATTGTTACAAGTATTAGAGTGAAGTTTTATTGGTTTTTCCCCTATTTGAATAGTTTTGGGGCATTGTGCATCAATTGGAGTCGTCGGAAGGGCTTGGAAGCCGGTTGTGGAATTTCGGAGCGAGGTAAGTCTCCTTTCTAACTTTGTGAGGGGGAATTGTCCCCATAGGTAAACTAATTGAATGAGTGCTACTATTTGCGGAGGCTACGTACGTACGAGGTGATGGGAGTCCGTGTGTAGCTACTATTATGCTTGTG
Source organism: Nicotiana knightiana (assembly GCA_005239525.1). Classification (NCBI taxonomy): domain Eukaryota; kingdom Viridiplantae; phylum Streptophyta; class Magnoliopsida; order Solanales; family Solanaceae; genus Nicotiana; species Nicotiana knightiana. The sequence goes on along the minus strand of ML405505.1, from coordinate 116,054 downwards.
TCTGGGTAGTCTAGGACCCACTAGCATACCTTACTTGTTGTACTTGGGATCTTATCAACGATATTAGACTGTTAATATTATCGAATTAGTAATTGAATACCTAAGAAGGTTAGAGCTTACTTTTTTTAATCATTTAGAAAAAGAATTTATTCTTCCTTGCATAATTGTGTTCCTGATAAAATTGTAATATTTAAAACCTTATCAAATTTGGCAAATGAAATTCTGGAAATGATATTAAATACTATCTTCATGTTCATTTAAAGAGAATTTTATCACTTCCTTGAGAAATTTTTTTCTTGATAAAAATGTGGAATTATTGTGTGAATATGTGTATCTATGAGTACCTGAGTCGAATGTATGATTCACGAGCAGGATAACTCTATTATTTATATATGATCGCATCGCATGATCGATCGCGAGCGGGGGAAATAGATGCATCTATGGTTCGAGCCGTACGACCCTTCTGCAGTGCACATTTTAATATTTTTGGTCCGCGTCGTTCGACCCTCGGCATTTCTTGCGCATGATAATTGTTGCGTACTTTTATGTGATTTATACATGTTTACTGGCCTGAAAATTATAAATTGTTAACTGAAATGACGAATATTTAAATTCTTAATTGTGAAGGAAGTTGTTGTTTCTTATCACTACGTATTCAATTGCCCATGATATTCATGCTTAGTGTCTCCCTTTATTTTTATTAAATTGATCTCTAGCAAGTGTCAAATTCGACCTCTCGTCACTACCTCTCTTAGGTTAGGGGGGATACTTACTGAGTACTCGTTATTTTCGTACTCATGCTATACTTGCTGTGCATTTTTATTGCACGGGTACATTCATAGATAGTGATCCTGCTTGACGCAATGATGTGGCTGGCTTGGAGACTTAGACGAGTTGCACCATCCGGAGACGACCTGCAGCCGACAGAGTCTCCCTCAGATGTATTGTACTTTGTTTCTAAATTTCTTGTCCAATTTGTATGCCGGACAAGCATTGTAGTATTTGTATAATTCTTAGAAAATTTGCTCATGCACTTGTGACACCGGGTTCTGGGATGTATTTCATTAAAAATTGATTATTAAACTATCGCATTTTCTTAACGGATTTTTATTTAATTATTAGGTAATAAAGTAAAGGGTAATGATTCCAGGTATTATAATAACGATTTCATTAATATTTAAGTGTTGGCTTGCCTGACCGTGGGATTCTGCGCCATCACGACCCTTATGGATTTTGGATCGTGACAAAAACTACCTAAACACTCACGTCTCCAATCCCCCAACTTTCCATTTATTTTTTTTATTTTTTTGCTAAACTCCCCTCTCCCTCACGTCCTTTTCCCCATTTCCTCCACTTAGCACTATTTTCTCACATCAACTACTACAACCCACACACATTTATATATAATTGATCTTGGAACAGGAAGGGATGAGGTTGGAAAAGAAAAAGGAAATTGAGTAAAGAGGATAGAGGAACAGCAGCCACGTACCCAAAAAAAGAAGAAGGAACAGTCTCCTTCATCTTCAATAGTGGCAGAGCCGTGAACCTCCTTCATTAAAGTTTGGAAATATTTCCAAGTCCTAACTTCCCTTGCCCCACAGTACTCCTATTTCATCTATAAGGTCATTTGAGGTTGTAAGTTTAAATTTTGGTCGAGGTTGCCGTCATCGATTTCCGGCCGTGGTTAGTGGTGTTCGGTCCATTTGTTGAATTGCAAAGCTTTAAAATTCAGATTTGGCAATAATAAAGGTACTTTTGATTTAAGCTTTTTTTAATATACAGCCATGCTTTGGTAACCTTACTCCAGCTCTTATAGTCTATTATGTTGCTTCCTTTTTGGATTTTACTTGTCAAGAAATTATAATGGATATAGATATGCACTATGTTTCGGTGATATGTCTCTTTCAAGTGAGAGTTTATAGTTTTTTTTTTTTTTTTGAGAACCAGTTAACGGAAGCACACAATGTCCTAAATAACACCTAGTTAAAGCAACTTAAAAAACTTCCTATGTGAAAACGTTAATTATATGTTAATTCAACATAAAGTAACAAAAAAGAAAACAAACTGAAGTTCATTTTTATGTTGATGTTATGATGCATTTCATTCTGATGTTATAATCCAATATCTTTGTTAATAATTGACACAACCTTTTATGACGCTATGGATGTCGTGTTGGAGCACTATACAATTTTCAAAACAAACCAAGGTACACGTTCGTGTGACCACGGTCAAATATTCTTAGTAAAATAAAACGCCTTAAAAATAAATAATTGCAAAAAAAAATATTTTAGGCGCGACTTAATCTATCATCGTGATTGTGTACACGTTCGCGTGACATAATTATAATTTTTCAAAATAAATCAAGGTACGCGTTCACCCGACTTTAGCTAAGCTTTTCTTTCTCTTAAATAATTAAATGTTGTAAATTGTGTACAAGTACGTGTGACATGATTCTTGGCGCGCCAAACAAAAAGAGTACACGTATGTGTGACTCGTTTCACGATAATTTCATAATCACGAAAAGTCGAGTAATTAAAAGCGGTAAAAAGGTAAATGTACGTAGGTTCTAAAATACGTGATTAAGAAATTTAATTAAATCATGTATGATTAAAGCGACCGCGCTAGAACCACGGAACTCGGGAGTGCCTAACACCTTCTCCCGGGTTAATAGAATTCCTTACCCGGTCTTATGGTTTCGCAAACTTTAAAACGGAGTCAATTTTCCTCGATTTGGGATTTAAAATAAACCGGTGACTTGGGACACCATATAATTATCCCAAGTGGCGAATCTGAATAGAATAAATAATCTCAGTTCGATTAATGTCACTTAAATTGGAAAACTCTCTTATCCCATATCCCCCTCTCGGGAAAAAGGAGGTGTGACAGGGGGTTAGCTCAAAAAATAGAGATACACACCTCTCTTAGGGGAAAATGGTTTCACATCAGGCCTCGCGCCTGAAGGGAAGAAGATCTCAAGATCTTTGTATTTATCCATCGCTCGAATCTATCAAATAATGGAGATCTATCACGCCCAAGATTTGGTGAATTTTTCCCTTATTTATTTTCCGTTATCATTTGATATTATCAAAGCTATCATCTTTTTCTCAAATTATGAAATTCAATCAAGACTGTGACTGATTCTAATGGTCTACTATGCTCGTTTGTTCCTGCTTTTAATCTCAGATCTAAGATTAATTATCTTCGGCTAGGATTTAACCTCTATCTTTTTATTCAATTAGTTTAACATAAAGTCCCTAAACTTTTTGGTCAAACACTTCGATCACTCATCAATAGCAGACCTAGGGTACATTTTAATAGTAACAATAGAATCTTATAGTTGTTGGCATGTAAAATCAAGTTGATAGTGATAAGCAAATTTATTTTAAAATGAACCAACTATATTTTATACGCACTGAGCCCGGCATGATCGGCATATATAATAGTAATACCATTGGTATTCATATTTGTTTTATTTTTTCCTTTTTCAAAATTAATGTTTTCTTCTCCCTACCATTTTTTTACCGTATCAACATAAATACAGGTTTCTAGTAAGTGACAAGATTACATTGAATAGCCATACCCAAGGGCGGATCCACCTCCCGACCTAATATTGTTCGAAAAATTTACTTAATATTCATAAATATTTGAATGTGAACTCAGTTACTATTGAAAATTTACTCAAGGTCGTTGCAAAAATCCATAAACATTAAATCTTTGAACCGCCTCTACATATGATAATTGATATCCACTAGGTACTCTCAAATCTTTATCAATTGCAAGCTGGCCATTTTCCAACATTTTAAATCTGTCCAGAAAATGTTGTTGGATTCCTGTGCTAACTTTGCAAGCTTTTTGCAACCTTTACTTGACTTTTAAGCATCCTAGCCTTATCAAAATGGCCCAGTTTTCCTACATATTATAATTGAAATCTTGAAAAGTTGTCTTTTATAAATGTCACTTCGTGGGCCATTTTTGTTAGAAACTTGATTTTACAGTTGAAAAGAAGCGAATTTGATACTAAAGAGAAAAAGTTGAAATGACAAAAACTTTCAATTAATTAATATATAATAATGCCACTTAAAGCGATTCAATCCACCTCAAAATTGATTTTTAAAATCACCAACTACCAAGTACTACAACTCATTGATAGTACCCGTTTGGACATAAGAAAAATTTTACTTTTTCCCGAAAATTTTCATTTTTTTTTTCCGAAATCAGTGTTTGGCTATAAATTTTTAAATTTTCGCTTGAAGATGAAATTTAGAATTTTTCGAAAATTTAAAAAACTCCAAAAACTTATGTTTCAAAATTTTCATCCAGATCACTCACAAAACTTCAGAAACAACCCAAAATTATATTCATATCCAAACACAACTCTAGTTTTCAAATATCATTTTTACTTGAAAAAAAAATTCACTTTTTCCCGGAATTTTACTATTCCTATGTCCAAAGCCCACTAAGTTTTCTAAAATAGCGATGTAAGAAAGTTTTCTTTTTTCGATTTGTGGGATTAATTAACTGGATGCGACAAATCTGTTTGTAGTAGAAAAAACTCAATAATAAAATAAATAAATATGAAAATAATTTTTCAATCTATTGATTATCTAAACATTGAACATTAATATTCTTATACCATGCCTAGTTTCTTTTCATTGAGTCGAGTGTGTGAAAATATATTAATTACGAGTAATACTGAAACTCAAAATTTAAGACTTCTATGTTACCCCCTCCGGCCAACAATAAGTGATCATTTGCTTTTGGCACACCCATTAAGAAAATACTAAATTCTATATAAAAATACCTAGCATGACTAAACTACCCTTAATTAAATATTTAATGTGAGAAGTAAGAAATTTTTTTAGGGATATGTACATATGTAATGACCCAAAAGGTCATCCCGTATTTTTCTAGCTAATATTATGTTCCAAGGTCGTGAAAACCTCCTTCTACCTCACCTCGATTTGAATAAAGTTGACTTCAGTCAACGTTCTTGGTAAACAGACTTGGACCCGTGATTTGACGGTCCCAGAGGGTCCGTAAAAAAATATGGGACTTGGGCGCATGCCCGAATCGAATTCCGAGGTCTCAAGTCCGAGAAATGAATTTTTAAAGAAAAATTATTTTCTGAAAAATATAAAAGTTTTTGAAAATGAAATGTTATGTGAAACCTGTGGTATCGGGCTCGTATCTTGGTTCCGGATCCCGGTACAGGTTCGATATGATTTATGTGTTATCTGTGAAGTTTGGTAAGAAATGGACTTGGTTTGACGTAATTCGGATAAAAAATGCAAAAATTTGAAGTTTTGAGAATTTCCATGGATTTTGAGGTTTAATTTAATGTTTATGATGTTATTTTGATGTTTTGATTACTCGAATAAGTCCGTAGGATATTTTTGAGGTTGTGTGTATATTTGGTTTTGAGCCCCGAGGGCTCGGGTGAGTTTCGGGTAAGTGTCGGAGTACAAAACTTGATAAAAACCTGGTGTTTTATTGATGTTGATGGTGTCCAGGTAATTACCCTATGTGAACGTACTCAAAGGAGTGTGAATGCACAGGGTAGTGTCGGGTCTGGGGGTCTGGGTAAACTATACTCTATGCGAACGCAACCCCATGGGTGCGAACACGGACCTATAGGGAGAAGACCCTATGCGAATGCATCAACCAGTCGCGAACGCACAGGGTCAAAAGGTCTGGGGGACTAGGTGGTGTGAAGTCTGTGCTAACGCACCAGTTGGGGCGCGATCGCGGAGGGTAGGTTAGGATAGCCTGTGCGAACGCGGAGCACGTGCCGCGAACACACCGAGTAAGATCGCCCAGTTATTTCTAAGTCTAAAAACATAACCATTACGGGATTTACCCCATTTTTCTCAAACTTCATCTTCCCCAACCCTCTTAGGCGATTTTGGAGCATCTCTTCCACCATAGCTTCATTGGTTAGTAATTCTAACTTCATTTTCTTCCATTTTCATCAACAATTATTAGATTCTAGGCCTAAAACATGAAATCAAAGGTAGAAATTGGAATTTGTGGGTAGAGTTATGGCTTTTTGATTATTTGGGAATTTGACCGCGTTTTGAGGTCGGATTTCAAAACAAATTGCATATTCGGGCTCGTGGGTGAATGGGTAATCGAAATTTGTAAAAATTTTCGGGTTCCGAGGTGCGGGCCCGGGGGTCGACTTTTGGGTCGATTTTTATAATTTTGTAAAGATTGAAACTTTATTATTCAGAATAGTTCTTTATACGTTTTATGTGTATTTTGAAGTTGTTTTAGTCGATTTTGAGCCGTCCGGAAGTCCTTTCGCCTGAGAAGTCTATTTTTGAGTATCGGATTGTCGTCTTTGAGGTAAGTATCTTGCCTAACCTTGTGTGGGGGAACTACCCCTTAGGATTGAGTCTTCTTTATTGATTCTTGTTCGTGTATACGAGGTGACGAGTGTGTACTCGGACTTATTTGCTATTAGATTGGTCTTTTAGGACTCGTAGATTCTTATATTACCTGTGTATAATTTGAAATTGTTACATTTGAACCCTTGGTTGTTAATTTCATCCCTTCCTGTTTAATTAGAATTTTTTTTTTATTTCCTTCGTTGGCTATTTGACCTTACTTGACTTAACTGAATATTCTACTTCTCTCATCATCATGCTATATTTTTCCTCCTAGTTATCTAATTGACTATAATTAGTGTCATCTAGCCTTTTAGTTGACTAGCCGTAGTTGGAACATCTATTCGTTGGAGTCAAGCATGCACGTGAGTCTTACATTGTGATTTATATGACTATTCCTTTAAGTGCTACCTAGGCCTAATTGTTAGACATTTATGTTATTGATATTTCCTTGATAGTGCCTACTACTGGGCCTTTGTTGAAGTTGAGTTTATTCTGTGAAGTTAACTGTTTAGGTGAAATTGGTTATAGCGGTTTTCCCTTGTCGGGATTGTGTGGTTTCTCTTACTATTCCGTTGTTGATGATGTTGTTTGCCTTGTTGACTCCCTTGCCGGGATGTTATGGTTTATGTTACTGTTTATGTTATTAATGATATGGTTTGTATTGTTGATTCCCTTACTGGGATGTGATGGTTTCTATTACTTTTTATGTTGTTAATGATATTGTCTGTACTGTTGACTCCCTTGCCGGGATGTTGTGATTTCTATTACTGGTTATGTTGTTAATGATATTGTTTGTATTGTTGACTCCCTTGCCGGGATGTGGTGATTTATGGATCATATTGTTGGTTTTTCCTTACCAAACTGTTGTTCTTAATATTGTTTGAGTGAGGAAGAGTGTAAAGCACGAAGGGTGATGCCGTGTATTATGAGGATGAGAGTGTTAAAGCACGAAGAGTGATGTCGTGCCATGTTATGATATTAAAGCACGAAGGATAATGTCATGCCATGTTATGATATTAAAGCACGAAGGATAATGACGTGCCGTATATATTTATTTATTGTGAGGATGAGCGTAAAAGCACGAAGGGTGATGTCGTGCACTTGTTTTGGTGAGGATGAGAGTAAAAGCACGAAGGGTGATGTCGTGCACTTGTCTTTGCATTTTATTTCGTTGTTCTAAATGTGGATATTCCTACTGATATCTTATTGCATTTATTGGCAAGATTTGATATTCCTCTTGTACGGCATGGTAATTTCCGAGTTACGGACTAAGTTCCGGTGGATAAATCTTGAGGAGATTTTGATCAAGGGATTTTATTGAAAAGTATCATTGAAAAAGAAATGGTCTGAAATGATTATATTTGAATGACTTATACATCGAAGGTATATTTGAAAAGCACTAGTCTTGCCTAAAATGATATTTGGAAGTCATTTATTGGAAAAGCATCTTTGAGAAGTTTCGTATTTTGAAAGAAACTATGTTTTACGTAATTCTCTCCATTAAATATACTTATATCTACTTTTGGAGAAAATATGTTTTCAAAAGAAACTCTTCCATACTAAATGATTTTTATTTGCAAAAGTTTTTCATATGAACTGTTGTTTAAAGATTTCCACCAGTTTATGGATTTTAGTGGATAAGGCCCGATGTAGAGTTGAGTTATTAGTGTTTTCTATTGTATTGTGTTTCCTTTCGGTTCGGCTTGTTTTGTTGTCCATCTTTCTGGGTATTTTTGGTACTGTTTCATGATTGATTTCTGTAATTGCCTTTCGCTTTATATTGTCATTGATGTAAATTATTTCGTGAAGTCTTAAATAGATGTAACGTTCAGTCATTACTACATTCATGTTATTTATCTTGTAGATCAGTGGTGTCTTGACTAGTCCTCGTCACTACTCCACCGAGGTTAGTCTTGACACTTACTGGGCACCGCTGTGGTGTGCTCATACTACGCTTCTGCATATTTTTGTATGCAGATTCAAGTATATATTGTAGTAGCTGTGTGGATGATTGCCGAGGAGACTCAAGGTAACCTGCTGCTGCGTTCGCAGACGTCGGAGTCACCTTCTTTGTATTTAGTATTCATACGTTGTTGATCTATTTCCAAACATTTGTACTTAGACGTTGTAAAAGATTCATAGAGCTTATGACTTGTACTGCCGGTTTTGGGAAAGTTTGTACATTCTGTTGAGATTCTATATCAAGACTGCTAATTTTCCTTTATTTATTGTTGATACAATAACTGCTAGGCTTACCTAGTCCTAAGACTAGGTGCCATCACGATACCCAACGGATGAAAATTGAGTCGTGACAACATAAGGATAATTTTATAAAAACAAATTGAATTCTCTCTTGATTATATAAATAGACACTTATTTTACACCAAAATAAAAAAGTAAATTATCACTTATTGTGGACCTGAAGAAGTAGGTTTCTAACAGCATCATTACATCATTGAATATTGAATATCAATGATTAACCAATATAATAGAAATAATAAGCATGTTTTTATACTATTTTTAATCAAAAACCACTTTCTTAGAACCAAATTGATCTCAACAACAACAAAGAGTTGGCTTCATAATTTTTCACTTGCTTTTCATAATTGTCATTCCACTTGAGTTTTTAGAATTTAATTTAAATTTATACTGAATTGAAATATTCTTAGAGATTGTAACTTTAACGTGTTTAAGCCTCTATCAACTCACCATCTACACGAGACCAACAATTACATATCTAATGCGGTCTCATAAATGGGGTCCATCTACTCGAGATCATAGAAAAGAAAAGAAATTCACAAAGTGGTGGATGCTAAATGGAATAATAGATTTAAATTGCTACACCAAAAAATTAAATTAGAGAAAAGAATTATCTTTTATATCAAGAAAAAGAGAATGATTAACAAAGTGTTTTTATTATAAAATATTTAACGAATTATATAACAAGACAGTTAACCAGTCATCTGGTCACCAAATTATTTTCTCTATAAACTTTTCAATTAAAAGTAGGCCTTATGCATTGTTTTTGTATCTATGATAATAACATGCTAAAAGGTAGCCAGATGGGTAAGAGCCCAATTACAAGGTGACATGGGCCCAGACAATGGCCCACAGAATGGGCCCACTCTCTTGTCATGTTCTTACATAATTGAGCATCCAGCTGCATTCTCTTCACTGAAATATTCATTGCATTTGCTTACATAACAGCCTTTTGGGAGTCCATATGGAACAGGCCCGGGCCCGTAACCATACGAATACGTATCGTAACACGGGCCCGGTGGTGGGGCTGGTTGTACTGGTCTTCCGTACCAATGATAACATGGGCCTCCATGATAGCATTGGTAACATTGCCCACAACAACCATATCCTGGAGGGGGTTGTTGCGGGTATCCTTGTACTGGCATCACTATCACTGGCTCTGGAGCACACGGAGGTGGTGGTTGTGCTTGTGGTTGTGGTGGTGGAGCTGCCGGTGCGGGTTTAGGAGCTTCCTTGGGCTTCTCCGGTTCTTTGGGCTTTTCCGGTTCCTTGGGCTTCTCAGGTTCCTTAGGTTTCGCGGGTTCTTTTGATTTTTCCGGTTCTTTCGGCTTCTCGGGTTCCTTAGGCTTCACGGGCTCTTTGGGCTTCTCAGCCTGCTTGGGCTTTTCTGGTTCTTTAGGCTTCTCAGGCACTTTGGGCTTTTCGGGCTTCTCAGGCACTTTAGGCTTCTCCGGTTCTTTAGGTTTTGCGGGCTCCTTGGGCTTTTCGGGCTCTTTGGGCTTCTCGGGTTCCTTGGGCTTTTCAGGAGCCTTAGGCTTTGAAGGTTCTTTGATCTCGATGCTCTTGATCACTCCCCCTCCTTTGCAACACAATTTGTCACGAATTTTTTCAGGATTGCAACACAATACAGTAATGGTGATAGTATTGGCCTTCTCATCATATACCTGATCTCGAATTTCTTTTGTCCAAAATATTTAGTACCACACACCAAAAAGGACAAAAGAGAAAAAAAACCAAACTCAGTTCTCATCCTTACATATTCTTGTCCTTATTAATAGTAGTATCCTCATTATTCATTGAAATATAAAAATGAAAAAGTGAAATTTCAAAAGGAAGGGAAAAAAAAAAATCAAGAAAATGGCATACTCTAGATTAATTTATAAAGCGACAAACTTATGTAAAAAAATGTAAAAAGGGAAATTTTGCTGTAAATTTGTAGAGTTGCAAAAAAGAGACTCACGAGGGAATTTGCAAAGAACTTTCTTGACCTTCTTGTAGCAGCTTGAGCATTCAAGATCAACCTTTAGCACCATTATAGTGGTCTATTTAACAAAAGAATTGTAAGTTATTAGTCAAGAAATATACTATTACAGCTCTTATAATATTAAACACACTTGTAAAAATGACCTATAGTGACATAGCCATAAATTCTTAGAGAATTCAATAAGTGCAAAATTATCATGATTGAAATTCAAACATGCTACCTAATACCATTTTGAACCATCTTTGTTATTTACTGCACAAATCTTTAAGGCGATTCGATAATTTATTTTATTCGTACAGTATAATTTTTCGACCGAGGAGGAAAAATTGAAGGAGATTGAGAGCAAGCATACCTTCTCAGTGTTGTCACCACCCATGGTTTGAGAAGTAAGACTCTCTTGAAAGTGATGATAGATCAAAATTCACTTAAAAATGAATTTCTTGGCGATAACTACTCTATAGGTTGGGGGAAATGGGAGGGGAAGAAAGAGAAAGAAAAGGGTTTAATTTTATAGTATGAATATGAATGATGTAGAGATGGCTTAGGATGGATAAAGTATAAAGTTAAAATTCATGAAATCATCAACATTGGCTGCCTCTATTGGTGGTGGGGTATATAGGGGGAGTAAGCCTTAGATAAATAGCTCACTATTTTTGTTGTTTTTAATGGTAGTATATCTTGATCCGTTTGTGCATATTTTAACTAACAACAACAACAATAATAAACTCAGTTTAATATTATAAGTGAAGTTTGGAGAGGATAGTATATACACAGACCTTACATCTACTTTAAGAAGATAGAGAGATTTTTTCTGAGTTTGTGCTTACTTTGACTATTTTGTCAATTAAGTATCGGTTATACCTCTCACCAGGTACAGATATCGGGCGAAATGCACCAGTAGTCATTTTTAAACCTGCTGTTTAAAATATATCCATAATTTTTAATGTATTTAAATATTAGCCAACGCACCCAAACTTCAGCACTAAATATCCAGAATTTGGAATTCAGAACTTTGTGTTGGCTGCTAATTTGAAATTCAGGACTAAGTGTACTGAATATCTGTACTACTAATATAAAATTCAGGAAATAGGATTCGAACTTCTGGATGCAATTTTCGAACTTCAGGACATGATGTCCTGAAGTTTGAGTGAATTGGCTAATCTTTAAATACATTGTAAGTTATGAATATATTTTAAACAACATACTTAAAAACGGCTACCTTGAATCATTTCCACTACATATGCCGGGTACGTCGGTCCATCAAAACTTAGGTAAATTGGAAAAAAAATCGCTTACTTTTTTTTTTATCTCCGCTGGAATTTGAACTCGGATCTCTCATATTAATTGCTCACTATATACTCTCCATTTGCATGTGATATTGCTTTGAAAGTCACATTTCTCCTTCCCTTTGCCTATAAGCAATAACTTTTTTTAATAGGAATAGTAAATAGTACTAGTACTAGAAAGGTAGAGACTAGGGAAAAGAAAGCTTTAGTTTGGTTAGTGAAATAATGGAATATGCACCACATGCTGCTAACTAACCCTACATTGTGGTTTCTTGAGATTTGCGTGTGGTCAATTTTCAAGTGCCTTCTAATGCTTCAAAATTGGAATACTTTTCATATAAAAAAATTAATTCCTTATAATACTATCTTTTTTTTAAAAAGAAAATCTAAACTATTACAAAAAATTTATGTGATAAATTACTCGTATAAAATAAATCAGAGAATTATCTTACGATAAACACAGTCTTAGAACAAGTATTTTGACGCTTCTGTTTTAAAAAGCAGAATTGGGACTCGCCCGGGGCTCGCTTCGGGGCGGAGCATTCATAAAATGCCCCTGGGCTTATATGTAGGGCTTAGTTCCGTGAGACTTACGTCCCGAACACTCCCAACCCCCAGCATACTGGACTCGCCTAATAAAACTTTATGTAATTGTGGTGTAACTAACCTTGTAAATCCTCATTTTTCTTAAAAAACCGTTGACTATTCAAAAAAAAATTCTTAAATAATTAATCATTAAGTTGAGCGTATTTTATGTCATAATTTTTTTAAAAAAAATTATCGGATGTTATGCATTAAGACTGTAGTAAATTTTAAATAAATCTTCATTTAAAAGTATTTATTTATTAACTTTTGTTATGTCTTTATCATATAATAGTCCATAATTTTTTATAATTATTTTCCTAAATAATAGATTTTTCATATTTACGAGATACAATACTTATTAATTTAATAGACCAATATTAACTAGTAACTATTTACAAATAATTAGTTATCATGCTATAGTATGGTGAATTATGTGTCACTTCATTAACTTGTTGAAACTTAAAAATAAATGATGCTACAGAATCATATTTAAATTGTGATGTTTTTATGTAAATTCTCTTTCAAATAGAAAGCTTTTAAATAAAAGGAGTATTTAAAAAAATATCAAATTATAATATCGAAATTCTTTCAAGATTCATTACTCCTTAAGAGATACATATAAGAATTCGCATCGAATACATTGTATTTGATGTTTGAGTTATAACGACGTTGCAGCTAATTTGCATATTATGATATATGACATACTTTTCGTATTATTCGTACAATTTATAAATGTTTTAAATAGATTATTTGTATATAATTTTGTGATTCTAATGTAAGTTTTATAGTTATTTTTTATATTATACTATCTTAAAATTATTGAAATTAGTAAAATTTAAAAATTCGTGGGACTTAGCCCCGTGTCTCAGGGCTTACGCCTCACGCCCCCGCCTTTTAAAATATTGTTTGGCGCAACTATAAAAGTATAGTTGTCGTGTAAGTGATCACCTGAAGGTCACGGATTCAATTCGTGAAAATTACTTATTATAGAAATACAAATTAAAACTACAAGATAAATTTAATGATCAAGGTGAGTAAAACTAGGTTTTCTATTAAGATGAAATTTATGACCATTTAATTTTTTTGCGTGCTTTACTTAAATTTTCATTCTTTTCTCTCTCTCTCTCTCTCCATCATTTATAACTTGGACTAAAATAAGATTAATTCATTTATTCCTTTATTTCCTTCACATTTATTAAGATGAATTTAATAACACTCAAATTTGTCGCTTTTGCACAGTACAGATAAAAGAATCCCAGTACTAGTTCATTTAAAGGCTTGAATTCCCTCCACATGGGTAGTCTCATTCCAAAAAGAAAAGTTATGCGGATCCAGAATTTAAAATGTATGATTTCTGTTGTAATTTTAAATTAATATATAATAATAATTAGGTTTATAGTTAAATATTTATAAATATTTAATAATTTTTTAACAAAAACACAGAATTTACATAAAAATTACTTGATTCGTGAGAACCCATATACTATACTCTAGATCCGCATTGTATCTAGTATAATCTGTTAAGGACACTTGTAAGCGTCAAATAAAAAGACGCGAAAACATTTGTTTTAAAGAGTTTTTTAAAGTTCTATATGCGTAAACAAAGTAAAACAATCATATTTATTATTTAATACACAATACTATCACATATAAAAATAATATATGTATATTTTTGTTATATGTATTAAGCAGAAACCTGACAAAAATGATTGACCGCTATGTATATTACAAATAAAATTATATTAATAACGTACAAAAATTTATATATATATATGAAAACAATGAATAAGAAAATAAGTTTTAGCGAAAAGAAGAAGAAAAGGTTTCTTTTTGGAAAAGAAAAAAAAAACAAATAGAAAGAAGAAGAAAAGGTTAGCATCATTAATTGAATGTAGCACATTAAAAAAAAATAGATTGTTTATTTATTTATTTATTTATTTATTTTGACATATACTGCTCTTTGTTTTTCTTGTCGGTGCATCTACATAACACTCTTCATATTATTTTATTTACTTTTTTCTTGTAACTCGTGTTACATCCCCTCAGTTTAATTTATTTTGGATCATGGGTTTTACTGTTATTTTTTAAATGGAATTACAACAACAAGCTTTTAAGACCTTTCAAGAACTATGTACAAAATGAGTTGATTTCTATGTGTATTTATTCGTAGAGTTCAATGGCCAAGAAGTCTTGAATTTATTTTATGTCTCATCACCTATATATTAACTAGTAAACAAAATGAAATTAAAGAATCTTGAAACTATTAAACGCATATAAAGTAGTGGACAAAAAGAAATAATAAATTGTCTGAAATCTACTTAAATAGTAACACTAATGCCCCACTGGTCTTTTTCACATGATCATGGACTAAACAGAAGAAAGTCCTTTTTATATTTAGAAATGTATATTTTTAACTGTTTTCAAAAATAATAGTTGATAAAATATATATATAGAGAGAGAAATATAAGTATATATATTTTACACTTTGGCTAACGATTACATTAATTTCGGTCGATCAATCAATTTTATATTTTGTCCTTTCATATTTTCCATTGTGAACAACAACTCAGCTAGTCCACAC
Organism: Nicotiana knightiana; assembly: GCA_005239525.1. Taxonomy (NCBI): domain Eukaryota; kingdom Viridiplantae; phylum Streptophyta; class Magnoliopsida; order Solanales; family Solanaceae; genus Nicotiana; species Nicotiana knightiana. The sequence continues at coordinate 100,970 of ML405505.1, read as the reverse complement.
CAGACATCAACTTTTCCTTCCTATTTCTCCCTCCTCCTCCTCCTTTTATTTTTGCCTTTTAATTATTTCCTCCTTATATATTAAAAATCGTGATCATCTCATTTAAAAATTTAAAATATTAAAAATAATATTTTTTTTAATTAATAATGTCTTTACCGCACCACTCACATATAAAATAAAATCTATTTCATCAACCAAGCAGGTTAAATTTTCTTTAATTTTTCTGTGTTTTTGTGTGCGCGCGCACGTGTGTATGAAGTGTGGCTGCAAGACTTAATTCAAAACCTTTAATTGTTCTGATAATATATCAAAGTTTGAGTGAATCACTTCATATAAAATTTAGAGATGACACCATTTTTACTATATTTTTTGAAATTTTAAGTCACCAAACTAATAAGTGCGAGGGAGAGTAATTAGTAAAATGATTGTGCTGATATATAAAATCCAAGGGTATTGCATCACTAGCTCCTTTTATTCATCACTAGCTTTAGTTTGTTATTTTGCTACATCTTTTGAAATATCGTTATGATGTTTTTACCTACCCAAATATTTTTTTCAGGTTTTTTATCTGAAGTACAGTATTCGTATCGAGGCCTTGACTAATTTAAATTCACTCCGCAAAAAGCCGATTAAAGGGGAAAGCGTCTCGTATGTGACTTTCTTTTTTTTAATTAGAGCTCAAACCCAAAACCTTTGGTTAAAAGTGTATGGATTAAAAAAATAAGTATTCTATAACTGAGAGAGAAATTGAAGTCCCAATTCTTTTTTTTTTTTTATTCTTTTTTTAAGGAAGCTAGAAAACTTTATTGAGAACCTAGACGATGATTTGTTTTCTAACAAAATTTAACTCTAAGAACATACGAGTTCCTATCTTTCATTCCTCTCTTGTAAAGGATTCTTGATTGACAGTGCGATAGAGCGAAAAAAAATAAAAAAAATAAATAAATTTACAACTGGTAATTGAAAAATAGTCACACCTTCAAAAGTAATCAAAATTTAATATTTTTTCATGTAAAAAGAAAATCTGAACAAAAATATCTTTAAGAATCTGAAAATATTCCAGCATAAAATGCTGGAGTTAGAATTTTTTACATATGTGCTTCCAGCATAATGTGATGAAGTTCCAACATAATATGCGGGAAGTTTCTATGCAGGAGCTTCATAATCCAGTATAATGTGCTGGAGTTCCAACACAATATGCGGAAAGTTTATATGCAGGAACTTCATAATCCAACATATTAAACTGAAATTTTTCATGTGTTGGAGTTCGAGAAAAGGCCCAAAATAGTCCAATATCTTTGGACTTTAACTCAAACTAGTCCTGTTTATTTCACATGGAGCACTTCTTTTAGTCTCCATGTTTGATATGGAAAAAAATATTTTCCATAGGATAATATTCTCATAGAAAATAAGTGGTTATCATTTATTTTTCCTTGTTTGGTTGGTGAGTGAAAAACTTTTTCCGAACATTTTTTCTAATGTTTGTTTAGAGAGTAAAAACTATTCTTTAGAATTTTTTTTATGCTACTTTTCTTACCCCCACCACCTTCTCCTAAATCCCCATGTTTTCCGTGCTCCCCTTCTCTCTTCCCTCCCCCTGTCACGACCCAATTTTTTCCTCCGTTCGGTATCGTGATGGCACCTAGTCTTAAGGACTAGGTAAGCCTAATATTAATTAAACATAAATCATAATATCAAACTTTTAAATGCTTTTTGAAATAACTATTTATGCTTTGAACATCTTCCCAAAACCTGGCGAGTACAAGTCATAACCTTTAAGGAATTTATACTAAAATCTCTAATTACCACTGTTCGGAATGAATACAACAATGTATGAACAAAATATAAGAAGGTGACTCCGAACCACGAATGCTGGAGCAGTTTTACCTTGAGTCTCCACTACAACAACCGCGCTGCTAATAATCACTTGGTCGGCGATGTGAAAACCTGGAATCTGCATAAAAATATGCAGAAGAGTAGTATGAGCAGACCACAACGGTGCCCAGTAAGTATCAAGACTAACCTCGGTGAAGTAGTGACGAGGACTAGTCAAGACACCACTGGTCTAACAAAATAAACTGACATGAATATAGAAATAACCGAACATTTCATCTATCTAAGACTTCACGGAGTAATTTACAACAATAACAGTATAATACGGAAGGAAAATTACATAAATTAACCAATGGAACAGTATAAAAATACATAGGAAGATGGACAACAAAACAAACCAACGCGGAAGAAAAAAAACCACAACACATAGAAAACACTTATAACTCGACTCTGCGTAAGTTTGTTCACATCAGGCCATAGCCACTAAATCAATCAACTGATGAAAACCTTTAAAACAACAGTTCATATTGAAAACTTTGAAGATATAATCATTTTAGTATAGAAGGATTTCCTTTGAAACATACTCTCTCTAAATGTGTATATATATGTACCTTTAATAAAGAGAAATGCTCAGAACATAGTTTCTTTCAAATATGTAATTTTTCAAAAATACCTTCCCAATAAATGACTTCCAAATATCATTTTCTGCAAGACAATTGCTTTTCAAGTATACTTTCGAAATAAAAATTCTTCAGACATAATCCCCTTCGAAACCATTACTCTTTCAATGATACTTCTCAATAAAATCTCTTGATCAAAATATCCTCAAGATTTATCTACCGAAACTCAGTCCGTAACTCAGAAATTGTCATGCAGCACAGGAGAAATATCAAATCTTGTCAATAAATGCAGTAAGAGATCAGTAGAAATATCCAAATTTAAAACAACAGAATAAAATGCAAAGACAAGTGCACCGCATCACCCTTCGTGCTTTTACTCTCATCCTCACCACAACAAGTGCACGGCATCACCCTTCGTGCTTTACTCTCATCCTCACCAAAATAAGTGTACTGCATCATTCTTCGTGCTTTACTCTCATCCTCACTAAAACAAGTGTACGACATCACCCTTCTTGCTTTTACTCTCATGAAAAAACAATATGTTGCTTTACCTTTTCTCACAAAAACAACGTTAAAATTTGTGTTACACAACTAAAAAGAAAATACTCTTTTTTTGGTTGAAAAAAAAAGTACAATTTCTACAACATGAAAAAAGTACTTGTTTTGTTAAAATGAAAGATACTTTTTCTATATCATGAAAAGAAAATATTTTTTGCTACATCATTTTGTTGAAATGAAAGAAAATACTTTTCTACATCATACAAAGAATAATTAACCCAAATATCCGCATACCCAAGGGCGGACCTATGTTGGTGTCGGAGGAGTCACGTGACCCCATTAGCCTCGGTAAAAATTATGTATATATATATATACTTATATACGAGACCCCTTAAATATTTTAATGGTGCTCCCAACCACAAAGTGACCGATGGAAGAAGTGGTTGCTTTGGGTACTTAAATTCTCTCTTATGATGTGGTAACGCGGGTTCGAAACCATCCAAAGTTTTCCTTAGTCTTTTCTCCTCTTTTTTATTTTAGTTCTTTGAATACAATGTATTTTTTATTTAAGGGGAAATTTCACATAAGAACAATTAGGCTCCTTTCTTTTTAATTGTATAGGCCATATTTTAATTTACAATTAACTAGCCCAAAATAATTAGCTAATACTCCGCATTCAACTCCAATAGGTTCTCGAAAATTATTATTCAATTTTTAAAAAAGATTTCTCAAACTTTTAAGTTAATTTTTGAATCAGTAACTATAACTCAAAAATTAGTTCAACAAACCAAATCCGTTTGGGTGGTGAAAATTAGATTTTTAACAAGCATAAATATGTGGATTTAAATTTTAAATTTGATTTTGTGAAAATTTTGGAGTATGTGTTATTTAGACTTGTTAGAAATAGTATAAGAAGGTTATATATAAAATTTGAAGTCATTCAATGGAGATTTGAACTGGTTTTGAACAAGAATTGTAACTGAAAATCGCGGAAGGAGTTCGTCTACAGACGCTTGTATAAAGATGTATAAAAGTGTATAATAGTGTATAAGATGTGTTTATACACTCATATACACTATTATACAAGATTATACATAATTATACAAAAAACTGACTGCGTCTTCTTCCTTGCGTCTTTTCTGAAATTCAACTCAAATCCGGCTCAAATCTACTCCAAATCACTTCAAATTTAAATAGTGAACTCCTTTTGATATTTTCAATCAATTGGAACAACACCTAATCCAAACTACTAACAAACTCAAAAAATTCTATTTTCGAAAGCAAAGCTTTGAATGGGGTTAAATGGTGGACCTCTACTATTTAATTTTCTTACATTGCAATCAAGTGACATATGGGGAGAAACAATAATGGAGGACGACCCCCTGAAGCATATGTAGAAGATGCGAGAAGAAGAGAGAGTGAAAGAAATGGTTGTAAGAACACAAATTTTTAATTTGCCAGTCTTTCAAAATATGTACAATATGGGCTAGGTCGGGTAAAACTTAAAAACTGGGTCATTTTTTGTTATGGTGTGAAGTCACGTGTATTTTCTTGTAATTCTTTCTTTATTTAATAGCAAATTACTTTATTTTTTACTTTTATCTTCTTCTTTTTTAAAATTCAATTATAGTTTAGTACTAATACAAAATAGTTAACTTAATTAATTTTATTCTTTTTTTGCAAATTCTTTCTTTAAAATTGAAAGCATCAAATTGCAACTTATCGCTCCACAAATAGAAAAATACAAATCTTCTGCCACAATCTTCTTTAACAATCACTCTGAATTGGCAATGGAAACTAATAGTTTGAGACTCTTCTTCAATTCTTTTAGTATTAGCATACTCTTTATCTTAATTTCTTTAGTAAGTCTTTGATAATTTTAAGTTTGAACGTCTTTTTGCGAAGAACTATCTCTCCCCCTTTTAGTGCTTTCTTTTTTTTTTAGAACTTCTTTTTGTTAATACTTGAATGATAAGCCATCATAATCATTAAGTTTCAAAGAGTTGCACGCTGAATTTTAAAGCTGGTGATTAGCATTACAATGGTGCCCCCATCATGCTCGAATCCTGGGTCCGCCTCTGCGCCTACCTAATTGCTTAAACTAAAAATAGCCGATGGAGGTATAATATACGTATAATTTATGAATTATATGTGTATAATTATGTATAATCTATGTATATTCCTAGAAAACGTAAAAAGTGAATAAAAGGATAAGGTTGAAGAAAAATTTTGGAAAATGTTTTTCATTCTCTTGACAGGAAAAACATTTTCCTCCAATTAGCAAAAAATGAGTTAATGAGGAAAATATTTTCCAAAACATTTAAGCCAACCAATGAGAAAATTGAAAAATATTTTTTGGAAAATGAGACTAAAAGTGTACCACTTTATTAAAGAATGTGGACTATTAGTGCTCCATGTGAAAGAAATAGGACCAGTTTGAGTTAAAGTCCAAAGAGACTAGACTATTTTGGCCTTTTCTCGCTAAAGTTCCAACATGATATACTAGAAGTTTATACGCAAGAGCAACATAATTCCGCATATTATGGTGCACTTTCCGTGTTTTTGAAAAATAGTGGCTATTTTTAATGACTTTACAAACAATGGCTATTTTTTCAATTACCAGTCCGAAAACTGGCTAGACCGTGCTATTTTCACTCGAACCTCCTTTTTCAAAAAGGACAGCCCGGTGCACTGAGCTCCCGCTATGCGTGGTGTCCGAGGAAGGGCCGGACCACAAGAGTACCTTGCATTTCTGCAAGAGATTGTTTCCACGGCTTTTTCAAACATTTCTTTTTTCTAGTAAGGCCATGTAGAGCAACATCTATTGACTGTTGCAAAGCTAAATCCATAAGATTATGAAAAAAACAAGAGAAAGAATCGGAATTGATCAATTATGTGTTAAAGAAAGACGGCCCAAATGAGAAAGATGGCAAAGTAAACGGAGGAACACAGTCAAGCTTTGCTACCATTAAAACTTCTAAACATTACCTCTACTGCCTTTTGCTTTTAACTGCAGTATCCATGAGCCTGCTTGACTTCTAATATGTTGCTACTAATGGGCAGCCCGGTGCACTAAGCTCCCGTTATGCGCAGGGCCCAGGGAAGAGCCGGACCAGAGGGGTCTCTTGTACGCAGCCTTACCTCTGCGGGAGGCTGTTTCCACGGCTCGAACCCCTAACCTTCTGGTCTATGTTGCTACTAATATTTGAGTTATTTAAGACTATCATAAGGACAGGTTTGCAAACTTTCACCTCTGTATTGACTTGTAAAGAACCACTGTCACGTATTTGGACAGGAACCGGTTCGTTGAACCAAGTGCTACCACAGAAGGAGTACTCCTGCCTTTCTGCATGTAGAGATGGTTAAGCACCACGTGCTGAGGTCTCGAAAGTGGAGGTGGAACTTCCATGTGCGATGAAGGAACATTAAGCAAAGTCATCTGTAGATGGGGTGGGACCACGGGCGGCTCCTTTGCATAGTCCTCAGCTCCAAGGTGCAAGTTATTGTAGCTGGAATCTGGGGACTGAGGAGGTTCAAAACCAGATATGCTTTCAATGTCTTCTGGAACATAATCCTGCACTTGCATCAGCAAGGATAATGTTTGTCAAGCTATAGCAGGTCAAAGGAAAAGAGTAACTAAGAAATAAAGCACTTTAACACATTTCTCTTCTCAAAGAGAGAGAGAGAGAGAACATGTTTTTCTTTTTTTGTTGAGAAAATATCAGATCACTACATAGTTGAAGAGTTATGCCCATCAAGCAAGTCTAACTTTCATCAGCGTGTGGTCTTCACTCCATCGGCATACCCAGTGGTGAAGGGATCAGAAACTGATGGAATCAGTTTAGAATTATCAATACATCAAATGATGAGAATAGTCAGTAAAGGCAGCTAAGCAAGTTGAATAAGACTTCTATGACTCATTCGAGCAGGCTTTGGCTAATACTAATTAGAGAACAGCCCATGTCATCAAACAAAAGTCGGGCTAATCATGCTTGAACTTTTCTTTTTTCTTTTTGATATGGTAGACCCCAAACCCCGCCCCTCAAAACGCCTCCAACCCAGAAGTTAAAGTGGAACTCCCACTGTTGCTCCCTTGGACTCAAAGCCAACCCAAGGTTAGGTGAACCATGCGACAAAGGCGGGATAGAGCCTAGTGAAAAGGGCCCTCCGCCTCTAACCATGAGGTTGCCACTGTCCCCTGAAGAGGGGGGTTTGCAGTGCTGGTGTTTACCATATAAAAGACGGTTGGAGCGGATCAAGCTTGTCTTGCTACATATTTTTCCGAATTAATCAACAAGCATCATTACTTTTCATTTTAAGTGCTCGAATGCGCTTTTATTCACATCAATGTCCACTAGAAACAAAAGCAAGTTATGGCCATAAAAATGAAACAGAAAATCACAGAATAGTGGAAGTGACAAAAACTAAAGGACTCATAAACAGCCAAAATAATCTTCCTTGCAAGTGGGATAACGGGTTTACATTTACATTGTATATTTAAAGCATTTACAAGCCTATAACTAACAGCTGCATGATTTGGTGGACGACAATGATCAAATAACAGAAAAATATTTATGGGGTCATTTGCTTGCGCAGGCAACCAGTATGATGAACCGTGAACCAATACTGAATGGAGAAGAAACAGAGAAGAAAAGAAGTATCTAGTGTGGGAAATCATCAGTAACACCTAAAATTCCCAGGAAATAACCCCCCGAGGTTAGGCGGTGTAAGGTACTAACGAAGCTACAAATTTCACCAAACAAAAGTTCATCTCTTCACTCTGAATCTGAAAAACATGGATATCATTTTTTAGATTTTTTTATTTTAAGATTGAAGATGGATATCAACACTAGCTTTCCCCATCCAAAAGACTACCTCGACACAGACAAAAAAGAAGGTATTCTAGTATTATGCATTAGAATTCTTAAACAGATTCTCTGCAAAATTGAGCAAAAAACCAATACTATAGCAAAAAATGAATAGAAGTTACAGAAGAAAAATGAGGATATCGAAAAAAATAAAGAAGGGCCTATTAAATCATTAAGATTCATCTTTCACATTTCCTCTTCAGCTTTTTTATTTTTTCCTGCCATGGAGGCAAGGCGAGGGAGTTTCTCTTTTAGAAATTTCTTAGATCAATTTTGACCGAGTAAATGAGTTAACAACCCCCTTTAAGCAACATGATGATGCATACAAGATAGCATCCACATAGATTTAATATGTCCAGAGATGTTGCACATGTTCCCATCAGGATTATAAATTAGGGATACTTTTATTTAACCGTGATTTTAGTAAATACAGTGGTGCGATTCCAAAAACCATAATGAACTCTACTTGTCTATGATTTTCTTTAAGTAAAAAAAAAGACATATTCAGACATTTACGTTGTGATCTCTCACTGTAATTTCTATTGCACAGACATGATCAAACTGAGTTGAGCCTTTTTTTTTTTCTTCTTTTTTTTGGATAAAGGTAAAGTATTTAACTATCATTAGTACCAAGAAGGTCCTTAGACATACTGAGTTGAGCTTATGGAGAAATATGGTCAATGAGGATTCATATAGCCGGCTCCAATTTGACTGGGACTGAGGCAAAGTTGTTGTTGTAGACATGAACAAACTATAAAATTATGTGACAGCTATGATTCCCCCTTTTTTTGTTGTTGATGCTAAGATATCGTGAGATTCAGCAGAGATTGGACCTAGAGGCTAGAGACACATGAAATCTTTTTCCATATCATTTCCACATCATTTTGAGATGCGGGTAATAGGCACACACTAGTTAATACAAGTAGGCTCAGCTCACGAATGCATCACAAGTCACCAGTTTACGCACATAGATCTAGCAGAAACTTGTGTTCATGCAGGAGCCTGAAGCTGTCAATCACATAAAATATGGTATTCCTCCATGTCATTACACGCATCACGTGTTGCACTCTTACCACCAGACCAAAGACTTGGGGGTGAATAACATATTATTTCCAATATAAAAATTGAAGAACAACCTCTTAAAATCAATCCAAAGAGAGCATGGATTTGACATATATTTGATCAGTCTCTATTGGATCAAATTATCGCTTTGTGCCTTTGAAGAAACAGTGCAACACAAAATTAGACTTAGAAATCAGTGAATTCCTGAAAATATAGTAACAGCCATGACAACAAGATGACAAATATACCTTCACGTCTAAAAGATTATATGCATTCCCTGCTTCATCCTGAATACATGGCAACTCAGGGGAACACCTCCATTGTCCATCAACTATAAACCTATATTGGTAAACCCCTGAAGGAAGCACCTTCAAAATGGTGAAATCTTTCCCTGATTTTTGCAGAGGCATCCTGGAAAAGAGTTTGAAATTTCAGCGTTAACTTGCAGCCTTGAAGCCTAAGTAGAGATCATGGATGAGAAAATTCTGCTTTGAGGTAGAACGTGGATGAGAAAATTACCTTGATTTCCAATTATCCCATGAACCCTCCACAGCAACTTCTTTGCCGTCATGTGTCCAAGATAACAGGGTTGGAACTCCCTGCTCGTCGGTTTCTTCATACTCTGAAGCGGTTTGCGGCCATGAAATGCTTGGGCCGTGCCCCTCATCGGGTCTCTGTAGAGGAACCACTGGCATCTGGGGCAAACATTTGAAAACAAAAGAACGTCAACAACAACAAAAAAAAAAGTTAAAAAAAAAAAAAAAAAATGTAATTCTATAAGTGGGGTTGGGGGAGGGTAGTGTGTAGTGTGTGTACGCAGACCTTACCTTACAAAATAAAAGAACGTCGATCATGCAAAATCGTTTTTGGAGAAAGGTTAAGAGTAGATCATACAAATTATTTCTTACAAGATAAATCACACTAAGAACATGATAAAGCTTAAAGTATACAGTGGTAATCTTTTAGAATCAATAAAACATGAGAGACATTGATTCCATGCTTGTTGATAACAGAAACGACATTAGTGAAACTTCTAAAATTGGAAAATGTAGTTTAGCAATTGCTTCAGGAAGCTCTTCTCAGTTTCAAACATTTTACTTTTGCTGCTTAATGTCAATGTTTTTACCTGGTGCCTGTGGTTTTACTAATTTATAAAATTCTCAAGGAAAAAACTCTAATTAAATATAAAAAAATTCCCTTCAATCAACTCCCTTCATATTTCTTAGATAATTTGTATATATAATGAAAGTTTGTTTTGAATAAACTAGTTGAGCTTATAGACATAACATTCAAAAACAATTCAGATTTCAGAACCATATTGTTTTCATCAATATATATAGCACTTTAAAGTGATAAACTTTATTGTTTTCAACCATCTATTACATTGGAATAGCTCCAGTCTAAGTCTACTTGATTCCTCAAATTCAAGCAATAAGATGTACAAAGATTAAAACTTTACACCTACACAACCAACAACAGACTATGCCGCAATCCCAAACCAGTTTCAACCAATTAAACAGAAAAAAAAAAAAAAGATTACTTTACTCCTACATAAGCAACCACAACTAATATGCCTCAAATCCTAACAGTAAAAAAGATCACTTTACACCTACATGCAAATAGATAGAAAAAGATTAAAACTTTACACCTACATGCAATTACTAATTAGATAGACAAAGATTAAAACTTCACACCCTCATGCATTTAGACAGAAAAAGATTAAAACTGTACACTTAAACAGGCAAAACAACAACTCCGCCGCGACCCAAACTAGTTTTAACCAGTTAAACAGAAACATATTTGAAATTTACACCTACATAAGCAACAACAACTAATATGTCCCAAATCCTAATTAGTTGAAGTCGGCTACATGAATCCTCAATAAGCATTCCACTTCATATAAACTCTTTCATTCCAATACTAAAACATGAGAATGCTAAGATAAAAAGAAAAACTAAAAAGACTACCCCTCCGCACCCAAGGGTGTGGCCTAGTGATCGGTAAGAGGAGAATCATGAGGTCTCACGTTCAAGCCTCATCTGCAGTGGCGGAGCTAGAAGCCTGTAACAGGTTTGGCCTAACTAGCAGCTTTTGCTCAACAGTCTATTTGTATTAAGAAATTTAGAATCCAGTTACTAGCACCTAAAGTCTATCTTTTTAAAATCTATAACCCATAAAGTTGGAGCACAAATTGACCCAAACAACACTGTCAATGTAAAAAAGAAAAGATTACCCCCCCCCCCCCA
>ML405505.1:74286-89813 GCA_005239525.1 Nicotiana knightiana | reverse complement strand
CCCCCCCCCCCCCAACCCACCTACTCACCCCACATATCCAAGAAAGGGAAACAAAATTAACAAACTAACCTCAGGTCGAAACATCAAAGGAGAAGCAGAAGCCCTAGGACTGGACGGTGGAGATTGGCCCATGAACTCTCCATCAACCTGCTGAACGGCCATGATTTCTTGGGGCCCACCAGAATCAACCTCCTCAACCCCAGATGGGATAATATTACCTCCACCTTCTTCTAAATCTTCTCTACCATTAACATTCCCCATTTATTCTGGTATTTTTAACCACAGAAACAGAAAGAAATAACCCACTTTGAATCTACAAAAGAAAAAAAAGAGATTCTTTATACCACTATATATGATTTATTCAAAGAATATTGTACTGTGTGAATTAATTAAAGTAAAGAGGATCTAAAGACAAATGGTGCTTAGATTAGATGAAATTGTAGGATTTGATTGGCTTTTGTTTTTGTATGATTATTATGGAATTAGATTATTAGATTAAGTGCAGATGAGTGAAGTGCTGAAAAAGGAAAGGCGGAGGTTAAAGATGATATTTAGGTGTACCAGTTGGAACTAATTACTTGTGGTTCAATGAATTGAGTGAAATAATCATTGTGTTATAAGCTCTGTTATCATTTTATTAAATGTTTAATTTATTTTTTGAATCGTATATAATTAATTAAACTTGATATAATTTAATACATCAAACAATAACGTTACGTATTTGTTTTTAAAAAAAGGTTCAAAATTTTCGGGGCTTTTTTTCACTTTTAACATGCGTGGTAACCGAAAAAGTGTTTAAAATTCAGATATTTTTTGTATATAACATAATATAAAGAGAGAGATAAAGGACCCGTTTGGTCTTTTGTCAAAATAAATTTGGGTTTTATTTGGCAAACACAAGTTTGACAAAAGATTTTGCCTACATTTTGACAAAATTTCAAATTCCACTAATTTTGGGCAAAATATCACTATTATATTTTATAAAAATTGCCTCAAACTTTTGTGTTTTATAAAGAGCACACCCTTTATTATTTTGCAACAATGTTGCTTCGTCTTCTCGGTCATCTGATATTGTATCATGTAGTTCATTATAAAAATGATAATTTTGTACCAAATTTATTAATGTTCAGGATAATGGTTTGCGATAATATAATAAATGTTATTGATAATGGTATTGTTGGGTATTTGTGATAGTTTTTAGAATTTGTGGGTATAAGTCATGTTTCATGTTTTTCCAAAATAAATTTAGAAATATGTTTTGAAAACTGATGTCCAAACACATTTTCATCTTCAAACCAAACTTCATCCAAATCAAATTTTTCAAAACAAATTTGAAAATCTATGATCAAACACTAGCAAAAAATATATAAATTTCGACTATTATTTTAAAAACGGCTATACAGTGACATTTTGCCTTTTAACAAAATAAAGATCTTTTTACGCTGACAAAACACACAAATTTTCAATAAGATTCCAATTATTTGTTTGTGGCTAATTTTATATCAAGCCTCGTTTTCTCCAAAAAATCTTTTAACTCAAATAAGTTTGAATTTTTGCAATATATATAATTCCAAAGGTGAAACTCATGGCGGGGTAACGATTTCCGCTAAGGGGTTCAAAAAAAGAAAAAAGTTAAAAAAAAATTGTAATTAGAGGGAATTGAACCAATGACCTCGCAAATATTTTGAACTTCCTTGACCTATAAACTATGCTTTTGCGTTTTGGACTGTGTCAAGGGGATTTAAAACATAATATATAAAAGTAAAATAAAAAATTTACTTTAAATAAATAATGTAATTTTTTGGACGAAGAGGGTTTGGGTGAACCCTTTCCGTCCCTGCATGTGTGTGGGTGTGGATCTAGATTATAAATTACGAGTTCAGCTTAAGTCACTAACTCTGGCCTACTCCGATGTATGTGTTACATTCTAGTAAGTATATGAAATATTAAATTTCTAAACTTCATTATTTTGCCATTGAAGTTGTTAAAATTTCAAACTCATAAGATTAGTTCCGGGACTCACTTCTACATGTACGGTCTTTAACACTAAGGGATCGTTTGGTAGAATATAGTAGGAAAAATAATATATGCATTAGTTTTGGTATTATTAATTTCTTATTTGACTGTGGATTTTAATCAATGTATAATTAATATATGTATAATGTTTATCCTAAAATTTGGATAACAATTAAACTTATGTTGTGATTTTAAGAATATGTGATTTCACTCAAAACCAATTAATAAATATGAAGATAAACGATAGAATTAAATTATAAATAAAGCAAACCAGTGTGCAGACATAACTCAGCCCTCGAGTCGAAGTACTCTCGAACTGACAAGTGCAAGAACAGTTACTTAATGAACAATAATGTAAGCGAGAAAAAATAATTATATTGCTTTGATCTCTGTAAATAATGAAGCCTTACAAATAATTAGAACACCCCTTTATATAGTACTACTTATGGTGTAACTCTAATTACAAAAGGAAATCCCATGATTAACTGATTAACCGTTTCTGATTTGATCTGTTCCGAGATTTACGTCGTGATCCTCGACCAATCACGGATATCTCGCTCTTCTGTTATTATGTCGTCTCTGATATTACTTGATGTCTGTCTCATTTGGCTTCGATTGTTACCAACCTTGATCTCGAAAGATACTTTGATCTCGAACTCAGTGTCTTATCCTATTGATTTAGTCAAAGTTGGCCTTCGATGCAATATTCTGATCTCGATCAAATAGTGAAATCGGGTGGCCCCGATTTCAACCGTATATATTTAATGTATTAGTCATACATCATATTCAATATTATTCTTATACATAGCAAACTGCAGCATTGACAATATCATGATTTTTTATCTATCTGTATACTGTATTAAAAGCACGAAGGCTCTTAACGAAATATCGTTCGCCTTTTTTACCCTTTAAAAATAGATTTCATATTGGACAAAATTGTAATTCAATTATTTTTCTAATATTTAGATCTTTAAATTTAAAATCAACTAAAATCTTGTTTGTTAAGTCCTTCCTTATTCGAATGATATAGACATTCCTAAACTTTAGCAATTTAATATGGAACAATTTTATGTACGTAACTACTTTCCTGTTAGAATCGAGTAAGCTACAATAACGTAATCTTTGTTATTTACTTTTAGAATTAAAATAAGTATTTTCTTCCACCACCTAAAATCAGTGTATTCGCGTTCAAGGNAAGGTCTCTTTTAATTTCCCCAGACTTTTTTCCCATGAGCATGGTTTTGGGCTAGGTTACCAACCTCAAGAGGAGGATTCCTTTTTATTTTGAGAAATGGTTTCATTCGCGCTAAAGCAGCAGCATACTTTCAAGGCTGAAGGAAGATCTTTCGACCCCAGGAAGCCATACAGACCCAATCTTCCATGGCTACTTCCTCAAATAAGGTGATGATTTAGCCTTCTCATTCAAAAATGAATTTGGTTGCGCTCTATCTGGTATATCTTTTCTTATCCGATGAGGGTTTTTATATCCTTTGGATCCTCGCTCCTTTTATAATATTCATTTTATCCTTTTTCCCCCCAAAGTATTATAAGATTGTCCTTTAATCTATTTAGTATTTTTTATTTCTATTTCTATTCTAATTTTTATTTATAATTAACATTACTATCGTACATGATAGTATAAGGTCTACGAAATTTGAGTTAGTTCCAATAATATCAAATTTGAAATAATTTCACTACTCTTACAAGATAATTTGACGTAGGTCTGACATTCCAAAAATAAAATTTAGCTAAAAGTAAATAAAATGAAAGAATTACGCAATATTTATGAATTATGTATATAGGTTTAGGATTTCATCTTACTATTGTTTAATTTAGTTTTCTCTAATGTTAATTTAGATATTTCCTCATATTATCATATAAGCTGTAACAGTGTCTTACAATCAAATTTTTTTATACATTATTTAAGGTATAATATAGGTTCAATATTTGTGATCATGTTTTTTCATCTATAATTTTTTACTTTAACAATCCAAGTTCCCAAACATTTTGAATAATAGATACACATTTCTCCTTCCTATCTCAAAACTTTAAGCCCAGATGGTTATCAAGTATCAACCTTTATTTTAGTAATATCATGATTTCCCCTTTTAGTACGGGTGGTCGAGTTTTGGATTCTTATAGGAGTTCTTTATCACCAAAAATAGTGGAAGAACTTATTTGTACTCAACAATGAAGACGATCACCTTCCAAGGAATATAAGTTTGAAGACATGTTAGAAGAAGTCCAGAAAATTAAGCAAATTGAAGAAGGTAATAATTTATATTCAATTGTAATTAGTATAGTTATTTTTTATATTATTTAGTATTTAAATATGTTAATTGTTTCTTCTTTTTTTCCAGAATATGCAGACTCACCTTTGAGGATTGATTAGAGGGATGATTAATTACAATTTACTTCATGACTATTTTGGGAAGTGAGGTCATTATGCCTTTACAAGTATTTTGGAAATACGCTCCTCGTTGTAATGTCTCCTAAGATACCCAACTTCTTAGAGTTTAATATATTCTCTTTTTGTTTATTTTTTAGGACTCTTGGGTGTAATGTCTACTCTTAAAAAGTTGGTGATAATTCTTATGTAGAGTGCAATATGATATGCAATTTATATTTTTGGTATTTTTGGGTTGGCAGAAAAATATTATCTTTGTTTATTCAGTTTCTAGTTCTTGATGAAAATATTGTTGCTATATTTATTTACACTTTTGTTTTGGAGTTTGTGGTGATCATTACTATCTTTGGTTGAAACAACTAAAAGAACGGCTTTAATTCAGTGCATTATCTATGTATTCGAATTTGTTGCATTTATGGAGGTTTGAAATAAGCCTCCAAGTTTATCGGAACGAAAAACTCGAGAAACCCGAGAAAACCCGATATTGAAAAACTCGACTTTTGTTGGTTTGATTTGGTCTATAGATTTAAAAACTCGATACAATTGGTTTGGTTTGGTAATTGCAAAATTCGAACCAACCCGACCTATGCACACCCCTACATATATACACAGTATTATTTTTTGGTGAAGCGGGTTCAGTTGAACCCGCTAGCTACCACGTGGGTCCGCCATTGTGGATAAGTATGAATAAGACAGAACTGCTCTTTCAAAACTTTTTCCAAATACTTTCCAAAGAATGTGGAAGTTATTTTTGTAAGCAAAGAATTTTTTAAGAAAAAATTATACAATGCATGTTATTTTTAATACACCAAACAAAACAGTCGATAAAAAGTAATCCCAACATAATTAATCTCAGCAAACACCCTATTCAGTACTATTCTTAAAAATGGTCACAATATTAATTAAAAAAAAATAGAATCTTAAAAAAGTGCAGATTTGTTATAATGTATTTTATTTACATTAAAAAATGTGGTAAAAAAAGATTACAAAAATAAGCATAATATCCAAAATCTCGAGGGAGGTCAGTTTGATGGAGCGAAATATGAGAAGATGTCTCTGAAATTATCCGTAAATTCTATTAAATATGTGGAATATGAAATTTCGAACTTAATTATTAACACTTAATTTCGTTATCTAAATTCTTAAATTCATAAAGTTTAGATCCTAGATTCGATTTTGCCTGTGTGGTGTTTTAACACTAAGTATATCTCAAAACATCTTGATGCTCAAAGGTCGCGGCACGTGCTTTTCAACATTTAAGTATTTTTAGGTAATGAAAATAGCCTATTTGGAAAAGTCGTTTTCCTATTAGAGACACAATGAGCAAAAGTGTCCGCCATTGCCCACATAACTTATTATGGTGTTCGTTTGAAAACCAATCTAGTGCCTAGTTATACTCTGAGCTTAATCAGCTGTACATTCTATATGATTCAATTCTTGTTTATGTCCGATCTGTTATAAAACAATAAGAGAAGAAGAATAAGAGTATTGCAGAGAAAAGTAGAGAACGAATTCTTATTGATTTTGGAATCAATTACAATGGAATAAGACCCCTCTATTTATAGGTAAAAAGTGACTTAGCCACCAAGTAACAAACCCTAAGATCTATCTAAAATATAGACATTCACTTTAAATATAATTCTATTTATGACACTCCCCTTGAATGTCAGATAATGTGCCTCGTTAAAATATTAACTAAAATAAAATCTAGTGAAAAAAAATTCTAGTGAAGGAAAAATAGTTCAAATGTTTAGAAATACGCCTTTTGATTGCCTCGTTAAAAACCCAACAAGGAAAACCAGTAGGACAAACCTTGTAAGGGAAAAAGAGTACAACGCATATTCACTCCCCCTGATGAGAGCATCAATTCACATTTTTAAACTTTCGAATCTCAATCTTGTACGCTAGCTTCTTGAAGGTTGACGTCTGTAGAGATTTGGTGAACAAATCAGCCATATTATCACTTAACGAATCTGTTGCACATTGATATCACCATTCTTTTGAACATCATGTGTGAAAAATAACTTTGGTGAAATGTGTTTTGTTCTATCTCCTTTTATGAATCCTCCCTTAGAAAAGTCATGCGACAAAACCTCAATCAATCGCTCCGGCAGAAAGTCCCTCACGCGCCTCCACGCGCCGCCAGAACTAGGGTTCCGGCGAGCTATAATAACTTTTTTGGCACGTATGAGCCATTCCTGCCACTTTTTGACAAAACATTTTCAGGACAACTTACTTGTCCAATGATTTGGAACCTACCCATATAAATTACATCAAATTCTGATAACTTTTATTTTTTCCCCGGCGTGAACAATGCACTTTTTCCGGCGTGAACACTACTTTCCGGCACGAACAATAATTTTCAGAAAAGTTTTTGTTTTCTAGTGGTGTTTTAGAACCTATTCTGTAGTGTGGAATTCGGCATAGTCTCACTATTTTCAAATTGTCCGACGAATTTTCGGCCAACTTCTGTTTATCAGCAACCACCTGGTTTTGTTGCTCAAGGGGAGTCTAATGGCCTTGTATGTTGAATGATCAACTTGCAGATATTTTCACCAAGTCCCTCACTGATCCTCGTATTAGTTACATATGTAACAAGCTCGGCACATATGATTTGTATGCACCGACTTAAGGAGGAGTGTTAGATAGTTATGTGTAAATAGTCCTAGTCCAATATGTTGTAGGAGTAGAATATGTCCTAGTCACATATGTTGTAGGAGTAGAATATGTCCTAGTCCCATATGTAGTAGGAATAGAATATGTATTATATATAGGGCTCATTATATCCTTATTAAAATAGATTTTTCTCCGATACATTCTCACATGTATCACAATAGTGATGTCTTGGTCACCTTAAAAGCACCTAAACAATTCGGCCAAGTACCTGCTCATCAATACGAGTATCTAGCAACCTAGACCAATAAAGCTTTAGGCAATAGGCTATACACAAATGTTTAGTAGTTCAATCTCTAATTTTGCATCTTAAATGTAGTTTTAGTTTGACTAGATTTGTTTCTACTTCATTTCTTTTCCTTTTTGTATCTCCAGAAATTTATAGTGGTTTCAACGAAATACACCAAGTTTCAATATCTCCGAGTAACAACAACAAAAACTCCAGTGTAATCTCACAATGCAGACTTCCGTTCCTTGTGACGGCTCAAGGAAAGTTACAATATCTCCATGTGACACTACAATAAGTAGAAGAGAGTTCCAAAGACCAATCAAACAAACATAAATACACAAATAATTCTTGTACACTTGATGCATTGTCTATTTCACATTCAAAAGTATAAATCTCAAAGCTAATACTTCCATCAGAGAACACTTTGATCTCATGTTATTACATCATAATATGAAAGAATTGAACCTTTATAAACTTCATTGAAGTCACAGTGAATCAAACTTCCTATCCATATTTCTTCCTTTCCCCCCTTTGGGAGAGGGAAGAACCAATTTTTTAGCTGCCTCTCACATTAGGGGTTGCCGCGACTATTTGTTCTGACATTGCCATTCATGTACAAGTAGGTATTCTTCTCAGAAAAACTAGTCACTGTAGGAACTGATGAGAATCCAGTATATCTGCCCTCCAGCTTCGCCGAGCATATGTCAGAAATATACCTTAGAAGCTCATGTCCACGGACAAACGGCTGAGCTGCATATTGTTCAAATGGCATCCACTGCAAGTAGAAAAACACCAAAAAGGATAGGGAAAAATATGAGCATGGAGCTGGGAACTGCTAATTTAACGCAACTTAACTTTGCCATCTACAAGTTTGCACGTAATTTTCTAAGAGTCAGTTAGATGGATCCAAGTTAATTTTCTCACTTCATCTCAATTAAAGCTCATGTCAACTGTTTCTACTTGATTACTTTGTTCGAAATCAAACCGACAAGAGTCCAGCTAGAAACACTTC
This sequence comes from Nicotiana knightiana, assembly GCA_005239525.1. Lineage (NCBI taxonomy): Eukaryota > Viridiplantae > Streptophyta > Magnoliopsida > Solanales > Solanaceae > Nicotiana > Nicotiana knightiana. The sequence goes on along the minus strand of ML405505.1, from coordinate 81,476 downwards.
AAAAGAGAATGCAAGATTTGCCCAGATGAGGAAAAAGATGTTTGTTAATGGAAAAAGGAAAATCGTAAAATCTCGAGTATGATTATTTTTAACAGCATTAACATGGAAGTCCTAGCTCTGATACCTGGGCTGCCTCTATTTCTGCGTCCTGCTTCTGGATATCAAAGGAGAGAGGTTGTAACATGCAGACAAAGAATAGATCTGACTTGTCAAAGAATGACTTGTGGCTTTGCCTGCAATTTAATAACATCATCTTTCAAACACAAACTAAGCATCTTAGTCTAAAATGCACAAAACTCTAACAAGCCGAACATGTAAGGGACAACAAAAAGTTTCATATGGACAACGAAAGGTTTCATACTCATGTAAAAAGAAGATGACTATGTTGTTGGCATTCCACAATCAGAAGGGAATAAGAGCATAACCACCAACATTATACATACATATTATCAAGAATGTAATGACAAATTAAAGATATACCGGAAACTTAAACAACTTTTAAGTGAAAGACAACCTGAATGCCAGTATTTCTACAAATTTTGCATTAACCTGCATCAATGGATACCAAGTGAGTGTTGTTACTAAATCCTGAAGCAAACTAGAATATGGAATAACTAGTTTTTAAATTTAAAAACAAGAAATTTCATCAGAATTCTCACTCACCCCTGTCTCTTCTTTTACTTCCCTGACAGCTGCATCACATATATCTTCACCCTGTGGATAAAATGCCATCATAACTGCAGTTATTCTTGCAGCGGATACTTTTGTTTTTTTTTTCCCCTCCATTTCATTTAATTTGACTTTCTTATATGCCACAGAATTTATCATTCAAACATACCTCATCGACAACTCCTGTAGGAAACTTCCACACACCGGTTCCACGGAATCGTCCGCTCTTTTCTTGGACAACCAGCACCTAAGATTATACAGAAATTATTTCTATAAGAACTCGAATAACTAACATGTACTAAGCACATATATAGCCAGATAGATACTATTAAGTACAGAAATAAATGTGAGCTGAACACTATCAGTATATGTACATGGAGAAAGAAAAACCCTTTTACAGAAAGGAAAAAAAACTGAAATGGCTCGAGTGTGCTGAGAGGAGGTGGAGTAAGGTGGTCCTTATACTAACAATGAAAATTGAAGGAAAATATCCAAGCAAGTATTGGGGATGAGGTATAAAAACATGAGGTGCCATACATATAAGAAGATATCTTCATGCAACCCACACTGAATAATCAGTATGTATGGAGAAATTATTTCAGTCTAAGTTGCTCGGACTCTTCACTTTTGATGCCTCACCCGTGTTGTGGGTATGGGATTCGTACTGGATTTGGTCAACCGATTTTGGGTACTTTGACCAAAATCGACGGAGGAATTCGGGACAAATATAATTATTGATTACAAAAGATAGGGTGAAACTAAAGAAAATGGAATACCTTGTATATAGAAACGTGTCAGTCATTTTCCTTTTATCTTCTTCTCGGATTCTCCTCTTGATCATTATTTTCTCTTTCTCGGAATACCTTGTAAGTTTTTTACATAGTGTCTCATAATGTATACATATTTTTATAACTCTATTTTTAGATATTTGAATTATTTTTAGCCGAATCCTCGTACCCGCATCCGTATCCCCGAATCTTAACATTTTGATCATGAAGGATCCGACTTCTAGATCTGCACCCATACCTGACACCGGCACCCGAGTCCAAGCAACTTCGATTTCAGTGACATTATATGTATTCTATTTCACTAGATAAGTACCGTTATTTCATTAATGGTCCATCAATATAACCTTGAGATATAGTTATATACAAGTTTTGGCACATCTCAGGCATTCTCTCCATACAGTCACTTACTCGGTCACTTATCTACAACATTTTGCTACCTTTAACTGTCCGTTTCTATCTCTCTACCTTCTGCTTCTGAATTTGGTGCAATTCTGACTGTATTTGGTAATTAAGTCTAGTTAATTTCTAAGTTAATTAATTCATTCACCTTTAGGAAGAAACAACAAGTTATCTGACTAAATTTATTGGCAGAGAATACAGATCGGCACATGCAAACACACAGCAAAGCTGTGGATAGAGGTTAATATGGAGCAGCTAGGATAAGGATTCTGCAACACTGACCCGTTCTTCTCATTTTCATCCCTTTGCAAATTATGCAAAAACTCATAAAATTGATTCAACCTCCACATAGAGATTCTTATGTTATCTTTACTTATTTATTAATTAATTAATCTTTATTTTGGATAAACAATATTCCATGATAGCTAAAAGTAAGGAGTACTCCTATAGAAGGGTATACAAATCAGATAAAGCTTATATAAAAGAGACTCTCCAAAACAGTTTACCCAATTATTATCCTAGTAGAGATATATCATGAGCTCCACAGAAAAAAAAATTTAAAAAATGAATATGGAATATAGATTTTTCTCTCTTCCGAAGCTCCATTTCATTTTCCTTCAAACTATCCATTTACTTCATGAGGTGCAGGTCCAGGTTTTTTTAATCTCAATTCTCTTATTTTGCAGCAAGAAAGCAGATGCTTCACTGTTTTGGAAATCACCTGAATGACTCCAAGTCGGCTATCCAGCAAATTACATGATTTGGTGGTAGAGGCATAGTGGATAAGTTTCACTGGTAGGCTTGCGCAAAAAATCACTATTTACATGCTGCCTTTCATATTTTGGAGTCGTAAACAGACTCGGAAGGAGAGTCCCTTCTGCTTCTCTTGAGATATAATCTCTACAAGAAATTGACTTGAACTTGCCTTGAGGATAACCCATCTCTCAGTCTTCGTAAGTCCCTGGTTCTATCAGTTAAACTCCCCAAACACAGAATGTGCTCTTTTTCTGGCAACCTCGACTACAGAACATCAGTTTGCGGGACTGGAGTAAAGTTGCTGAAATCTCACCTTACGAGGTCCCTCATTATAACACATCCTCATACCCGGAGTAGCATCTTCCCAATCTGCCCACATGTACCTAATTTCCCTTCAGAATCCCCCACCTGCGAGTCTGCAACCATGTACCTAATTTTCCCCTCTATAAAGTAATTTTGGCCAATTAATTCTATAACATCCATGATACTCACGTTGGACACAAATCTCGACCAATCACGAACATATTGCAGACTTGCCAAATAACAATGAAACTGCCTTCTTCTTCAAAAGAAGCCATGTAACTTCTTTGATCTGAATCTGGACTATGATTTCTGTAGATCAGATTTTATTTTCTCTCCTTTTCTTGTTCATTAACAAGAACAACAACAACAAACAACAACAACAAACCCAGTGAGTTGAGTTCCCACAAGTGGGGTCTGGGGAGGGTAGTGTGTACGCAGACCTTACTCGTACCCTGGGGGCAGAGAAGTTGTTTCCGATAAACCCTCAGGTAAAGATAAGATGAAAAGAATCAGTGGCAACAAGTGGTAACAACAACAACAATGTATTAAGAAAACTAAAGCAAAAGAAAATCTTCAGTTGACTGTCATTTGTGCTCTTTTTTTATGAATACTAACATTATCTATGTATCCAATTAATGAAATAAACAAATACAATCATGTACTTTTGAGGTGCATAATGAACAAAAAATGGCTCATCAATCTAATCCCCACTAAAGTTGGAAGCCCCTCCATGGTGAAGCAGCTTGTAGTTGTTCTTTCCTTAATGTATTATAATGATTGGTCTCTTCTCTAGCTTTTCCAACAAAACTGAGTGCATATATGAACATTAGGCAGAATGAGTAACACCAAAATATACCTCATTCCTTTCATTGATGACAAAAGCACCAATACCCACTCTATGTGTCGCATTTGCCGGAATAGTGTTAGCAGTTCCAGGGAGCCAATTCACAAGCATCAAGTATTTTGGTTCTGCATGGTGGTAATAAAATCCTTCCTGCAAAGAAACAGGATAATTGTATCAGAAATTGAGATGGGACCAATATAATTTAATCATCAAGAAGAGCGACAAACTTACCTTAACAGCAGGTTCAACAAGCGTTACAAGCTCAATAGGTAACTTGATCCAAACACCTCTTTTACCCTGCAAGCATGTCCACCTATTATGAAGGATGGATTTTGAATCAAAATTTAATGCACAGAAATTCAGAAGTGCAATCTAAAAGTAATCATCACATTGCAAACTTACAACTGTTCTCTTTTTCCAATAGTATCCATATAAGCGTGACAATAAAATCAGCCTTTTCAAAAGACAGGTAATTCTAATAGACTCACGTTTCCCCACAGTTTAGACATGGAGCCCAGAATTTGGCAGTGTGACACAAGTCACAACATTATTCAATCACCACTTCCTACTTCTAGCACATGAATGAGCTGGTGTTCAGCAGATTGTATACTAGACGTTACACAACATTTTCCAAAGGATGAAGTCGCAACATGCACAATAGACAAGATCACAAAATCAACATTGAACTCAGCTCAGCGTGACGTTCAATTAATAGCCTCATGGTAACATACAGAGTCTTCTTCCTTTCCTTCTACTGACTCCATAAAATAAAGGACGTACTGCTAACAACCCAGCATGCAGATGTACCCCTACCCCTGGTAACTCTTAAACCTCTATACAATTCAACATTACTACCATGGTCATGCGGTATAACAATCCTAAATTTTGTGACACCTAAGATGTCCAGGAGCAACAATAAAAAATCTAAGATGTTTAGGAGCCAAACAAAGAAAATAAATAAACATGTGTATGAAAGGAAATCATTTTTTGCCTCAGAGGACAAACCTAGCAGGATAAAAAGGAAAAAATAAATCATCTACAGTATTATATGTTATGATAAATGAACCTTTTTCCAACTTTATTGTTACTTTTTCAGGGTGAGCAGACACCATTCAAAACCCTGGACCACTTACAATGAAGTAGGACAGAAAACAAAAGAATTTTTCTTTTTTTCAAAACAGTGTTGTTTGGGCCATTTCTCACGCACCTCAACTATTCCACTGGATACCTGCTACCTCCCACCAACACACTCCGAATAACTCTGCCCACCAAGATTTACGGAAGAAATCAACTACTCCCTCCATTCCAGTTTATGTGAACCTATATCCTTTTTGGTCTGTTCCAAAAAGAATGACCTCTTTCTAAATTTGAAAACAATTTAGCTTAAACTTTTAATTCTACCCTTAATGAGAAGCTTTTATAACCACACAAATACTCTGGACCTTTTTTTGACTTGTTTAGGACCACAAATTCAAAAAGTATTCATTTTTTCTTAAACTCCGTGCCCAGTCAAACAGGTTCACATAAATTGAAACGGAGGGAGTAGTAATTTTTTGCCTCAGTTAGGATTTGAACTGAAAAAAGAATCTTTCCTCAACTTATTCACGACTAAAGGGAATCCTACAAGATTAACTTTATGATCAAGAACATGAGTGAATTTGAAAATAGAATCAGAATAGTAACTCCAAAAACAAATATCCTTGCTCTGGTTCAAATGCCAGGGGAGGCAAAAGATTTCTTCTCACCCAAGCCTCGAAGTGCATATAAGCGGACCCGAACACCACCATCATAAAAATAAATAACCAAAACCAAAATATACATATTATTAAGACCTGTTGTCTCCAATGAGAAAGTGAGGCTCTAAGCAAGGAACCAAAGACAGAAGGGTCCAAGGGCTCATTAGTCATTTCCACTGTTACCCCACCATAGTCATCCTCTTTTGCATCTAATATTCTATCCACTTGTTCCATTTCCTTCTCCCTTGCCATAGCTGGAGTTACAGAGCAACTCATTGAGGACCTTGTGGGTAGGTAAATACTATACCTAATCTTGGTCAATTTGCCTAAAAAAATCACGCTAAAAATTGGTTAGACTTGTTCAAAGCTTTAAAAAGACCAAAAGGTCAATTAAAGAAATAAAAATAGAACCTAATCTTGGACAATTTGCCTAAAATATTCACAATAAATGGTTACACTTGCAAAAAGCTAACAATTTTTTGTCTGATACCCATTGTCGAGGACACACCTTCACTAATTTTACGGGATAGCTACTACCTTCCACCAGCACAAATATCCGAATAATAATGGGAAAAAAACTGATAAAACAGAGCCTAATCTTGGAGAATTTAGCTAAGATAATGACAATAATTGTACAAGATAAAAAATTTCAGAAAATGGTATATTCAATATAGAAAAATAGAACAAGGGTCACCTTGATTTTTGCAGAAACTGATGACTGTTGTCGGATGGCTAGAGAAGAAGTGACGTTTTGAGCTAAAAAATGAAGTTCTTGAAGAGGTGACATAGGAAAGAAAAGGGGTGCGACACAGAAATTTGATTATCATTTAATCAGATTATATGAGAAAATATATTTTAGAAAAATAATTGAAGAATGAGGATTTGCAATTCAGGAAAATGTGTAACGTGGAGACAGAAGGAGAGAGCCTGTGATTTTATTGGAAATTGATTGAAGGAGGAAGTCAAAAAAACAAAGAATTTAAAAATGAAATCGTGGAATAGTAGTGGTACCAAACTCTTCACAATGTCAGTGTTCAAATGAACCACACTTTCTTTTCTATTTATAGAATTACTGGTTTCACAGTGTGTTTGGTATAACGGAAAATATTTTTCAAAAGAATATATTTTTGGAAAATAGTAGTAATTTTATTTATTTTTTAATGTTTGGTACGCAAATTAAAGAAAATAACTTCTCAAGAGTATTCATAAATAATTTAGATACAATAAATATGAAGTCATAAACTTTCAAACCAACAAACTTCTGAACCAACAAATTTTATATAAACTTCCGAACCGTTAAACTTCCGAAACCGTAAAATTTCGAACTCGTAAACTTTACAATTTCTAAACCCGTAAACTTCCAAACACATAAACCTCTGAACTCATAACTTTGGAGCTTGTAAAATTTCGAACATATAAACCGAAATATGAAAAAACTAAAACTGAAAATATATAAAAAAAAAAAAAATTCTGGGGGTGGGGGTGGGTGCAGAAAAACGAAAAACATGAATTAAAAATTAGAAGAAAAAAAAAGTAAAAAGAAGACTTTTTTTGTGCAGGATAGGGGCACAGTAGGGTGGGGGTGAGGGCAGTGGGCAGTGGGATTGGGGGTGGGGGTGCAGAAAAAGGGAAAAACAGAAATTGAAAAATTACAAAAAAAAAAGTATTTTGAATTACAAAAAAAGGGGGGGGGGG